>NW_021027216.1:913319-930007 GCF_004153795.1 Camellia sinensis | reverse complement strand
CCTATCTTGTAACTATTTTTAGACTTTGTGTATAACATATAAAAGTTTTTTTTTTCCTGCTTTAAATAGTTGTCTAAGAGTGTTTTAAGCTTTGGGGTTGTTTGACCCCTCCTAGGGCTTGTTTGCCCCCGTTTTGTGCTATTTTGGTGAGCTCCGGGACCACCTTGTTCGGGCCTCCTCACCATTGAAATCCCTCAAGATTTCAGTGGTGAGGATGGTGGTTTAAGGTCCTAAGAAGGAAAGGGCCACCCCCTCTCCTTGTTGTCTTCAAAATGGGCCATTTATGCCTCATGTGTGAGCACCATTTTTGAACTCATGTTGGCCATGTTTCAGTAGGTATTTGGTAGTATTTTGCCATGCTTTACCTCTGTTTTTACTTGGTTTAGTCACACCATGCTTGCTTAGTATACATGTCTTGTAATGCTATGAATTGCCTTAACATGCCTTGTGCTTTGAGCCTTGTTTCTAGCATGTTTTTGGCTTAGCTTTGTGAAGCTTTTATGCTTGTTTTAGCATGCTAAAGGTCTTTTTTTTGGTCATTTGGGTTGTTCATGCCTTGCTTTGTATAGCTACCATGTAACCTCTCTTGTATGCCTTAAGCATTAACCCCTCTAGCATGCCGTCCTTGCATCATTTCAGTGGTTTGGAACCACATGCCATTCCATTTCAGTCCATGTGGTGTGCTTGTATGCTTGCATTTGATGCCCTTTTAATGTGTTAGAGGTTTGGTGTTTCATGCTCCATGTTTGTGCTATTGTGTATGCCTCTAGGATTAGATCATTTAGATGCCATCTAAGTGGTTTTTGGGGCCTACTTTTGCATGATTTGAGACTGTTTTGATTCACTTTGATCATTTGTTTCATGTGTCACATGATCATGGTTTAAGTCATTGGGCTAATTCCAAGCTTTTGTGCATGCTTTGCTTGTTTTGATTAGTTGGTTTGGCACCTCTTTTTCATGATTTTTAGAGCTTATATTACTTGCTATATGCCCATGTTTAGTCTCTTTTAAGTGTGCTTAGAAGTTGCTTCTTTATGCCTAAGTGATGAACCATGTTTGCATGCATGATTGTATGTTTAGATACTTGGTTCAGGACATGTTGTTGCATGCTCACCTTGTGTGTTGATTGCAAACTTGTGTGTTGTTACATGTTTAGGTTGCTTAACATGTTTGCTCCATGTGTTGTTGCATGTTTGAACATCCACATTGCATCTTGCACACTTGTTGGTTTGCATTGCCTCATGCCTTGCATGCTTGCTTGCATAAGTTGTATGCCTAGTATGCATTATGCATTGCATGCCCATGTTGCATACTTAGTTAACATGCCTAGGTTGCATTTGGCATGCATGCCTTGCCTTTTGATTAACCATGATTCAGGTTGGGCCCCTTGTTTGTTTGTATGCATTTCATTCTAATATTGAATTGCAAGCTTTGGCTTCTTGGGCCATCACGCATTGAAATGCCCGATTGGTGGTCCGAGGGTCGAGCACCATGCTCCCTTGAGTCTTAAACATGATATGGAATGTGGTTGTGCAAACATTTGCTTTGAAGTGCATTGCCATGCCTTGTCTGTCCTCTGCTGCTGTCAAAACAGGTTGCTGTAGGAAGCTTTGGCCGGCCGGCCATCTATACTATCGACCGACCAATTATTGATGGCCGAGAGCTCAACAAATGGTCGATGACCATCCGGACATGGTCGGTGGGGTTTCCACTTGGTCGGTGGTGATCCACAGTGTCCATGGAGCATACATTGGAATTTGTGCAATTTTTAGAGGAGCAGAGTAGGGGAAACAGAGGCAACTTGTGCATGGCAGTGGACTTCCGAGCGGAGCCGAGTGCGCATACATTGGGCCCTCTTCCCGAGGATACTTTTACTGTTTTATTAGCCTAGTTAATTGGCTTAACTAGTTAGTTAGCTTGATAGTTAGTTAAATTGTATTATTCTTTTGGTCCCTCCGAGCAAGGGCGAATTTGTAATAAGTGTGGGTACGTGTGTGCATGTCGTCCAACCCCCACTTCTTTCTCCCTTTTACTTACCTGATTTCAATGGTTAGTATTAGGGCATATTTAAATTAGCATACCTTATGCTATGCATGCGTGTATCCATACATTTATCTTGCATGCACCGGGCTCGGCGCATCATACTAACTGCATAAGTATTTCAAATCTAACTTGAATATGTGCATCAAATGGTTGCATCTCACATGCCATCCTATGATTAGCCGAGCCTATCCTAATTGCATCCTGTATGCGTTGCATTAGGCACTTCACATGGACTTGGATCATACATTGATTGCTAACGAGTTCTTTATTTTGGCTTGGAGTACACTGTAAGTATTTTGTGCTTAGCATTTCGCACGAGTGTGACTGTTGCCATGATAGCATGTTTACCATGAGGCTATGTGCTTATGTGATATATCTGCCTGAGTGCCTGTGGGTGAAGGTTGGATTATCTAAATTGGAACAACGCATTAACTATGAGTTTTAAGCCCACTAGATAGTGGCAAAACCATCTTTTCTAAGCCCACTCGAGGGTGGCAAAACCTGCATTTTAGCCTACTTGCGAGTGGCAAACCATTTTCAAAACAAACATGAAATGTTTTGTTCCAATTCAGGCGATCCAGTGTATACTTGTATACTGTGTGCATCACGTAGTAAATCTAGGCTAATAACCGGAATAAGAATGCATAATGTTTTCAAAACTGGATATCATGGTTAGTAGAGGCCGATCTTCGGATCGGGCGAGAGGGGGTGCTCATAGCTGACCTTCCCCAATCGTATCCAAGTGCCCGAGCCGAGGCAACTTTGGTGATGACGGACACGTGGCCTTTGGCACCGAGTCAAGGTTTCCTAAATTTCTCAAAATTAAATATTTAGGTGGCGACTCTGTATCTGGAAAAACAGTCCATGTTTGGCACTTCTTTTCTAAAAATCTGTTTCTTTTCTCAAAACGATTTTCCGGATCGAGTTTCATGTGCTTGATGTGCCAGTTACCTTCAACTTGCTTCTAAGGAGGCCCTGGTTACATCACATGAAGGCTGTGTCCTCCACCCTCTATCAAATGCTGAAATACCCTCATGAGGGAGGAGTGGCAACTTTTTTTGGGAACTCTTTGGGGTGATTGTAGAGAAAATGCTAGGGTTTCTGATCACACAGAGGGGAATTGAAGTAGATCTATCCAAGATCAAGGCCATCTTAGAAATGCTACCACTAAGGATTGAAAAGGAGGTGAGTGGTTTTCTAGGGAAAGTGCAATTCATAAGATGGTTTATCTCCAAATTAATCTTGACTTGTGAACCACTATTTGGCCTCCTGAAAAAGGGGAAAAAGTTCTGATGGGATGATCGATGTCAGTTCGCTTTCATACAGGTCAAACAGTACCTTCAAAATCCACCTGTATTATCATCGCCAAAACTGGAGAGCTGCTAATCATGTATTTGTTGGTAACAGAGTTGACTAGGGGATGCATGCTAGCCCAAGAATCAGAAGCTAAGGTAGAGAAGGCCATCTACTATCTGAGAAAGAAGATGCTGGATTACAAGACCAGCTATACTACCCTGGAGAAAGCTTGCTTAGCTTTGGTTTGGGCAACTAGGAAGTTAAGACACTACCTGTTAGCTCACTTCCTAATTATGGTTTCGAGATTAGATCCTATCAAATATCTTTTTGAGAAACTGGCACTTATGGGTAGGTTAGCTCATTGGTTGCTCCTCCTCTCTGAGTTCAACCTCAAGTATGTCACTCGCAAGTCCGTCAAAGGGAGAGTAGTAGCAAAAGTTTTGGCAGATCACCTAGTGGAAGAAGATGAAGTGGTAGAGTATCTATTTCCCGATGAGGAGATTCTATAGGTAGAAGAGGAAACATGGGCAATGTACTTTGACGGAGCAGCTAATCAATATGGTTATGAGATAGGCGTGTTGCTGATAGCACCCAATGATTCCCATATACCCCTAGCTTTCAAACTCTGGTTTATAGTGTCTAACAATGAAGCAGAATACGAGGCGTGTATTACTGGTTTGGAAGCTGCCCTAGAACTAGGGGCAATAAGGTTGGACGTCATTGGAGACTCAAACTTGGTTGTTTCTCAAGCCAACAGAGACTGGAAGGTCAAGGAAGAGAAAATGAAGGTTTATCATCAGACCCTGGACATTCTAATTCCAAGGTTTTAAAAATTGACATTTATATATCTAGTAAGAGAGAATAAACCGGTTTGCTAATGCGTTGGAAACTCTATCCTCCATGATCGACAAACGAATTAGGGTTAAGATGTGTCCGATCATTGTTGAACAGAAGTATACACTTGCTTATGAGATGATAGCGGCAATAGACGAAGTTCAAGATAAAAACCCCTGGTATTACGACATTTGAAACTTTCTGGAGAAGGATGCATACCCACCAGGGGCAAATGCCAAGGATAAACGGGGAATACGACGTTTGGTCATCCAGTTCATCATCTGAGGGGATGAGCTGTACAAAAGGGGCCATCTGGGAATGCACAAGCTCTGTGTCGAAGAAGAAGAGTTGAAACGTCTCATGGAGGCCATCTATGGAGAGGAGTGTCGAGCATACATGAATTGTGTGATGCTGGCTAGGAAGATCCTCAAACAAGGTTACTATTAGTCAATTGTGGATAAGGATTGTATCAACTTTGTTCGGCGATGCCATAAATGTCAAATCCATGCTAATCGCATGAATATCCCACCATCAAAGCTCTACAACATGACTTAGCATGGCCTTTCTCAATCTGGGGAATTGACGTCATTGGGGTAGTCTCGCCAAAGGGCTCAAATGGACATGAGTTCATTCTAGTGGCGATCGATTATTGTACCAAATAGGTGGAAGCTCAGTCATAGTCTGTGTTGAAGGCATCACATGTGGCCAAATTCATAAGGAATAACATGATCTACAGGTATGGGGTGCCAAATGAGATCATATCATGTAATGGCTCACATTTCAAAAAGGACGTGGTGGATCTGCTTGAGAAATACAACATGGCTTTTCATAAGTCACCCATATATAGACCACAGACCAATAGAGCCGTTAAAGCCTCAAACAAGAATATCAAGAACATCCAGCGGAAGATGGTAGAGACCTACAAAGATTGGCCTGGTAAACTACCTTTTGCACTCTGGGGTTATAGAACGTCAATTCAAACATCTACAGGAGCCACCCCTATTCTCTAGTATATGGAATGGAGGCTGTTCTGTAGATTGAAATCGGAGGACCGTCGCTACGAATTATGGTTGAGTGTCAGATAACGGAGGCAGATTGGCAACAGAGCAGGTTTGAAGAATTGATGTTGTTTGACGAGAGGAGGTTGAAGGCGTTATATCACATCCAAGGGTATCAGCACAGAATTGCTACAGCCTTTAACAAGAAAGTCAAATCCATAAACCTTAAGGAAGGGATATGATGCTTAAGGACAACCGAGCTCCCATCCATGACCCTAGGGGCAAGTTCAGAGCCAATTGGACTAGTCCTTACATTAACAAATCAATTTGGTCAGGAGGAGCTATTACCCTCATAGATTTGGATGGCTTGGAGTTCTCATAGCCAATTAATATGGGTAAGTTGAAGAAATACTGTCCTTGAGAGGCTCGCTAAGCTGAAAACCTGAAAGGGCGACCTAGGCAAAAGTTAGAGCATGACAAATTAGAAATAAAGAAAAACAGAGCTCACAAGGTTGAAAACCGAAAAGGGCGACTTTGGAAAAAGTTAGAGCGCAAAAGGAGAGTGTTAATACTCGAGCGAACCCTAACTGAACTACGTAAGGCCTAATTCCCATCTTTGGGATACATAGGCAACGTCATCCTGATGTTCAGCCATAACCATCTTCAACTCAATTGTCCTATCTAGTTGTCTGATCGGTCCATCTCTTTCTGTCATCTGTTACCTTGGTTACGTTACCTCGATTCGGCAAAAGGGCTAGTTGCAATGCAGAGCAGTGATGGTGGACACAGCAATGGGCAGTTATGATCTTCTTAATCAAAGTTGTGCCTCTTGAGGCTTGGTTCTATGCGTGTCATGTAATGACCATTTTCGAAAATTGTTTTGAAAAGTTTTAATGAGGTTGATTTTCTTAAAACTTTATCTTTTACAACACATACCATTTTTGGGACCAAAAAGGAAAAGTTTCAGTGCTCATAACTTTAATTCCATGATTTCAGCACAAGTACATTCTCCAACTCTCTGATTAAATCAAAGTTTCTTTTATATCATAAAACTTGAAAAGAAAAGTCAAAGCAATAAACTAGGGCCACAGATAAGTCAGGTGGTCCTAAGTCTTTTGCTCGCACTTGCGAAAGTCTTTGCTGCCAAAGTTGGCCCAACCTACGTCTCATCCTTGAGCTAAGCTAAGCATTTTCCATAAAGGGTGTAACTAAAGCTAACATCAGTGGCCAAAATCTCTCTCGTCCTCCAAGTAGTGAGGTACCGGGCCAAGTGCGAAGCATGAACTGGAAATGAAGCCGAGTATTCCACCCCCTCATTTGGACGGGTTTGATCATGTCCAAACTGGCATCGGAACTTGAATGGAAAATAGAACACACAGTGCATGAGGCCAATGAACTATATACCCGGCTATTAGGATATGCTATAGCCCATCTAAGTCAAGTTAAGCTAGGGGCAATGCCAAGTAATGTCAGCCGCAGATTTGCTGCACATCCAGTCACACCACAATCCTTCTATGGGAAAGTCCACTAATGGCAGACAAAAGAAGTAAGCTCTGGCAAAGTACTCGGGGCAAGGGTCCACCACTTTCAGCTTATCCATCAACCACACCTAGGAAGGAATGAAAAATAAGAGAGATTAAAGAATAGAGAGATGTGCATTGCGAGAAAAGTGACGAAAGGGCTTTGAGAGAAAAACCAGAGTGAGTGCAGAGTGATGTAAGAGCTCATAAATTAGATAGGGTGGGAAACAATGCCTGGAGAAGCAGTGGACTCCCCACAAACTGAGAAGCCTCTCATTGATAGAAGGCATTTAAACCCATCAAAGTCTCTGCTAATGCCAAACCCATGCAGCTCTTACCCTCATTGAGGCATTGAGCCACTTCAATCAACCTAATACTAGCTCCATTGCAACTAGGGGCAAGTAGAAAGTGTGCAAGTAAACATAAATAGAGGGCATGTTGATGATAACCTCGCTAAAGAAGGTCACCTCTGCCTCCAATGTCGAAAAATCGATGATTCAAACCGGGTATATCTAACTCCCCGTCATGAGCCAAGGACTGAGCCTCGTGTAAAGTAAGCCTGCACATTCGTTCCAGAGTCTGTGCATGACGAAAATAGGGTTGGGAAATAATCTCCTCATCACGTTGGGATTCCATTAAACGTAGGGCAGATTTCTCATGCCTCGAAGCAAAATACGTGTGTAACCAGGTTCCAACATTGAATAGCGGCATAGAGAAACGAAAAACAAAGCGAAACCCAGCTCAACAGAAAAAGAGCACTTATGCCAAAACTGCAAAAAATTACCTTTTCCGTGCTGTCTAATCTTTGTGCCTCTTAGCAAGAAATGTCTCAATTTTAAGAGAAAACAGCAGCAAAGATGAAGTTCTGCCGAAAAAATGGGAAAATACATTTGATGCTCGAGCAGGGCTTTCCATGCTCGGGCAGACCATGTTATATCAATTCGTGAATTTGATATTTCAGATCACTTTTGTATATATATATATATATATATCTCTCTCTCTCTCTAAAAAGCCTTTCCTCTCCTTTCTCTCTACATTTCTCTATGCCAAATTGGATCAAAACCTTGATTTCTCAAGATCCATTAGTGTTCTGCTATAGGTTCTTCATTAAAGTTGGTTAACTTCTCGAGGGCTTCGTTGTGTGCGGTGAAAATAGAGTTTTGACACCATTGATTTTGGGGGTTTCATCTCATTTCTTCTTCAAAACTTGAGGTAGGGATTTTCTTAGAGTTATATATATATTTTTTGCAAGATCTAGATGATTTTCGAAATCATCTTTCGATAGCTTTGAAAATTGATTGTTGATTTGAGAAGTTGAGCGATTTTGAAAGTGGGTCTATCTCTTGTTCTTTTAAATTGATTTTATGGGTTTTGATCTTCATTGATTGAAGAAAAGAGATTTTGGAAAGTTTTCTTTCAAAAGATTTGAGTTGTATCGTTTTAGAAAACCTAGAATTTGGGGGATTTTTTTTAGAAGACTGAAAATCCATGAACGATATTGTTATATTTATTTTGTGTGTCAAAATAAATGAATATCTGGAAAATTTCTTATTTACATTTATATAAATGATGAATTTTAGGGAATATGATGATTGTTGTTCATTTTGGAAATTATTGTTCAAAATGTTAAAATAGTCTAGAAATAACTAATTCTCGGGGATACTTGAGAAGAGGGAATTGTGTTATTCCTTGGGTGATGAATTGGAATAAAAATATTTATATTCATCTTGTGAAATTGGCATATCAATTCATTTGATTACATTAAACTTTGAAAGTTTATTTAAAAACTTGCATTGAGAAAAGAATGTTGAGAAACAAGTTTTCATGGAATGGTTTTCAAGTAAATATGTTGGTAAGTCTTGATAGGTGGTGTAGATGATATTGAATAAGTTGGCCTGAGAGTCCGGGGTGAAAGCCTAAAAACCTGCGTGGATAGGTGTTGAGCCTTCCGGTTAACACTGGTAAAAATGACAATTTGGTAGTACTTGTATAGTCTACTTGCATACACTGACCTAGGGATTACCAGAGTCGTATTTACCACCCTTGAAATAAATTGTTAAGTTTTGAACAATTGAAATTGCATGATATCATTGAGCATGATGGTTTTCAAAAGATGAAAATGTGATTTATCTTCAAAAAGAGCATAGCATGGCATGAGCATTTCATCTCTTGAGACTTTTATAAAACGTATATACTTTGTTGTGAATTTCCTATTCGGCTTTATGCTCACCTACGGGATTTTTGTGTAGGAAAAGATGTGGTGATCCCACCCAACTAAGGGCGTGAAAGTATGTGTGTTGGGAGTACAATGCTCTCATTTTGCTGTGACTCTGTGTGTAAGTCAAGGGCTGTGTTTGTGTGGGTTTGAATAACCATTTTATGTAACCAGGCTCAAGCCTTGGAAACTTGTAAACCCTTGGGGGTATTTATTTGTTTATTTACTTGTTGTTTGATTAATGTATTGTTGCATGATGTATCATATAATGTAAGTTTGGAGATTTATATTCGGTTTTCCTTAAAAGAGCCATGATTGTTGTATTATCATTTGGGCTAGAAATTTGGGGCGTTACAACTTGGTATCAGGGCTATCGGGTTTGAATACTTGGAGCTCGTAGGAAGTGGTTGTTTAACCACAACAGGTTCATTTAGCATGCTTAGGAAGTGTTATGCATTTTGTGACTATGTGATAACATGTTTATGTGACTAAATGGGTATGGGATTGGAGGTTTGGGATGTTGTTTGCACCTGTTAAATTTCTTGAGGTCTTATTAGAAGGGTACTTGATCAATACTCATTCTACTAAGAATTCTTGGTTTTTCATGGGACGAATCTCATCATAAGAGTATAATTTGTATGTGTTTACATGACTAAGTGCTTATGTGGGGTGAAATTTAATTGTTATATGGTAGAGGAATATATAGCATTATTGTGATCAAATGTGTAAGGCAAGCTGTGGGCATGTGTGGGTTAGTGTGCTAAATTAATTTTATTGTCATTTATAGGATGTCAGGAAGAGGTCAAACCCATGGTGGTAGATGCGGGAGGCGTGGTAGGGCTCGCTGAGATATGCATGAGGTATCGGCCCATGAGGTTCCGGTGCAAGAAGAAGAGTCCGGCCAAGCTACTATGACCGAACAAGTGGGGCAGGTGGGAACTCAGGGACAAGCGAGTCAAACTACAATGGGGGCCCTAGCTCGAGAAATGGCATGGGCCTTTAAGAGAGTCTATGAACTTGTTGAGGGTGGAGAATCAAGACCGAGAGAACATCGCGGAGTCAAGGGCGAGTTTCCTTACTAGAGAGTTCTTGTGGGCCAAACCGGATGAGTTCCATGGTGGTCTCGAGCCCAAGAAAGCGGATGAGTGGCTCGAACAAATTGTGAAGACATTTGAGATGCTTCACATCAAAGATAGTGAACTAAGAGTGACTCTAGCGAGTTACTACCTTAAGGGAGACGCGGGTCAATGGTGGAAATATGCCAAGAGTAGAGTAGAGCCGACATGGGAAGCCTTTACGATTGCTTTCCAAGATAAGTACATACCTCCCACTGCTAGGGAGAAATTGAGGCAAGAGTTTAAAGACCTCAAACAACTTGACATGCCCGTGGCCGAGTTTGAGGCGGTCTTCTCTAGTTTCTCCAGATTTGCACCAGAGTTGGTGGCAACGAAAGAGCGCAGTTGCATTGAATTTGAAAAGAAATTGAAAACAAAAATTATGTTTAAGCTTGTCGGAAATATGATTCGGGAATATGACCGTCTTGTGAAGACGGCGACACACATAGAAATTTCCATACAAGCCGAGGAAGAGAGGCTTCAGAGTTCGAGGTGTAAGAGCCAAGAGTCTCACGGAGACTATAGGCAGAACAAGAAGAGCAGGAACACCTATTCATCCCAGTCCCAACCACAGCAGTTTAAATCCACTTTTCCTTTGCCTAGTGCGGGTCTGAGAAAAAGTGCATCGAGTAGCTTCTCGTGTTTCAAGTGTGGCCTACCGGGTCACAAAGCCGTCTCATGCCCACAGAAGGGAGGAGGGCAGTTAATAGTACCACCACCTAACCGATCTTAAAGTCAGTCTCAGTCTCGGAATAAAGAACAAGGGTTTAATTGTTATCAGTGTGGTCAGGGAAATATGAAGGGAACTTGCCCATAGTTGGGAGGCGTATTTGGCACATCAGGGTTGAGGTAGACTTAGAGCCACCAGCAGGCTCAATCAGTCCAAGCTTCGCAAGTTAATCAGGGAGCCACTTCGGCTCAGTCAGTACAACAGGTCTATGCTCTGAGAGGGAAGCAAGTTAGTCAGGGGCCATAGGGGCGCATCTATTTTATTACCGTGCCAGAGCAGTTGCCAGAATCCTCAGTTGTGAGAGGTATTTTTGTTGTGTATAATTCTTTGGCTAATGTATTGATAGACACGGGTGCGTCTCATTCATTTATATCTATTACATTTGCTTCTGCATTGGGGTTAGAGGTAGCACGGTTAGTGCCTTCACTTATAATAGAGTCACCTGTTGGGGGTACAGTTGATTTAGACCGGGGTTGTCGTGATTGTGAAATAGAAGTTACCGGGCGTTGACTTCCGTTTGCTTTTGTGTTGCTAGATATGTCGAGTCTTGATGTCATTTTTGGCATGGACTGGTTGTGTTCTTATCAAGCTATGATTGATTGTTACCGTCAGAGACTTATAGTG
Organism: Camellia sinensis; assembly: GCF_004153795.1. Lineage (NCBI taxonomy): Eukaryota > Viridiplantae > Streptophyta > Magnoliopsida > Ericales > Theaceae > Camellia > Camellia sinensis. The sequence continues at coordinate 918,632 of NW_021027216.1, read as the reverse complement.
TGCACTTCAGGTGGTGATTGCTTCTATTTTCTGGGGAATCGAGTTGATAGAGCCTTGTCGCCAGTTGTTGACCCTTGTAGTAGGAGCAAGCTTAGTGGCCTTCTTGCAACTCTCTAGGATAGTAAGAGTGACAGGGCTCGTGTTGAGTTACCAAGGGTAGTTTGTGAATACCCAAATATCTTTTCAGAAGATCTTACTGGTTTACCACCTCACCGGGAGATCGAGTTCTCCATTGAATTAGTGCCTGGCATGATACTAATTTCCATGTCACTGTATAGATTTGCACCAGCCGAATTGCATGAGTTGAAGATTTAACTCCAAGAACTTTTAGACAAGGGCTTCATTCGCCCTAGTACATCGCTTTGGGAAGCGTCGACTCTCTTTGTGAAGAAGAAGGATAGGTTATTGCGGTTGTGTATTGATTACCGCAAGCTGAATAGAGTTACAGTTAAGAACAAGTATCCTCTACCCAGAATAGATGATTTGTTTGACCAACTTAGAGGGTCTCGTTGTTTTCAAAAATAGTTTTGAGGTTGGGGTACCATCAGTTGAGAGTTCGGGAGGAGGACATTCAGAAGACGACCTTTCGTACTCGTTATGGCCACTATGAATTCCTTGTAATGCCTTTTGGGTTGACTAATGCACCGGCTTCCTTTATGGATTTGATGAACATAATTTTTCGAGAATACTTGGACTGTTTTGTGGTCGTCTTTGTGGACGACATCTTGATTTATTCAACCTCTAAAGAGGACCATGAAACTCACTTGCGGATAGTGCTGGGTTTACTTAGTGAGCACCAATTGTATGCCAAATTTGAAAAATGCGAGTTTTGGTTAACAAAAGTGAAGTTTTTGGGGCATGTAGTGTCTAGAGAGGGAGTGACTGTGGACTCCTCAAAGATAGAGGCCGTATAGGATTGGGAACAACCCAAGAATGTTTTTGAAATATGAAGTTTCTTAGGATTAGCGGGGTATTATTGACGTTTTGTAAGGGACTTCTCTAGACTAGCTGCACCTTTGACGAGGTTGACTAGAAAGGGTATCAAATTTGTGTGGAGTGAGGCTTGTGAAAAGTCATTCCAATGTCTATTGTGATGCATCCGGGGATGGACTTGGTTGTGTCTTAATGCAAGAGGGAAAAGTTGTGGCCTACAGTTCACGACAATTGATAACTCATGAGAAAAATTACCCCATTTATGATCTAGAATTAGCAGCGGTGATTTTTGCTTTGGAATTTTGGAGGCATTACTTGTACGGTGAGAAGTTTGAAGTCTTCTCCAATCATAAGAGTCTAAAGTATTTTTTTCTCAAAAAGACTTGAATTTACGACAACGAGGTGGATGGAATTTATGGAGGATTATGACTTTGAGTTACACAATCATCCAGGGAAGGCCAATGTAGTGGCTGATGCTTTCAGTCGAAAATCTGTGAGTAGTTTGGCAAGTGTGGCCATTCGGGAGTAGGATATGCTAGATGTTATTGGCAAGTTTGATTTGCACTTGGGTGATTCCAGAGAGAGTGCTACCTTGTTTACTTTGAATGCTCAATCTACCTTGGTTAGTAAGGTCATAGAGGCACAACCAGGAGACCGTGATGTGGAATCAATCTGTGTTAAGATTTCTAATGGAAAGGAAGAGAAAGGTTTGAACGTTCACTCGGATCTGAGTGTACGTTACCTAGATCGTTTGTTTGTACCAAAATCTTGTAGAGAGGAAGTACTTCAGGAGTTCCATCACTCACGCCTTACGGGAGGCACTAAAATGTATCATGATCTTAGTCGTCAGTTTTGGTGGAGGGGTATGAAACGGGATGTTGCTTTATTTGTATCGAAGTGCCTTACTTGTCAACAAGTGAAGGCCAAACACCAAAGACCAGTGGGTTTGTTACAACCCTTACTGATGGCCGAGTGGAAATGAGAGCATGTTACCATGGATTTTGTAGTTGGGCTTCCTAGAACACAACGAGGCAATGATGCCATTTGGGTGATTGTTGATAGGTTGACCAAGTCTACCCATTTCATTCTGATGTGCACCAACGACTTTGTTGAACACTTGGCAGAGTTGTACATTAGAGAGATAGTTCGACTTCATAGAGTCCCTGTGACTATTGTGTCGGATAGGGATCCTCGTTTTACTGCCCGGTTATAGCAAAGCCTTCAAGAAGCATTGGGAACTAAGTTGACTCTTAGCATTGCTTATCATCCTCAAACCAACGGATAGTCGGAACGTACCATTCAGATTTTGGAGGACAAGCTTAGAGCTTGTGTCCTTGATTTTAAGGGGCCTTGGGAAAAGCACTTACTATTGATTGAGTTTACTTACAACAATAGTTACCAAGCTAGTATTGGGATGGCACCATTTGAGGCCTTGTATGGCCGACCTTGTAGATCACCAGTTTGTTGGGCTGAAGTGGGTGATGCACTGTTACTGGGTCCGAAAATTGTTAGAGAGACAACTGAGAAAGTTGTTCTCATTCAGAAGCGGTTAGCTATGGCCCAAAACCGACAAAAGAGTTATGTCGATAAGAGGAGACGACCTTTATCTTTTGAAGTTGGTGACCATGTATTTCTAAAAATCTCACCAAGACGGGGTTTGATGAGATATGGTAAGAATGGTAAATTATCTCCAAGGTTCATTGGGCCTTTTGAGATCTTAGAGCAAATTGGGGAAATGGCATACCAGTTAGCTTTACCGCCACAACTTTCGAGAGTTCACAACATATTTCATGTAGCAATGCTTAGGAAGTATGAACCCAACCCATCTCATGTGCTTGATTGAGCTGACTTGGAGGTATATGAGGATGCCTCTTACGAAGAACAACCAGTTCAAATATTAGATACCCGAGAGCAAGTGCTACGGGGGTAAAACTATACCGTTGGTAAAGGTGTTATGGAGACAACATGGGGTTGAAGAAGCGACGTGGGAACGGGAGGCGGAAGTCCTCTCCAAATATCCGGATTTGTTTGAAAATGCATAAGTTGCTTTTCTTTGTAATATTCGCTAGTGTTGAGGGAAACGTATTTAAAGTTGTTAACAACATGTTGATATGTGCGTTGTTGTTTTAAGCATACGGTTGTTGAGAATTGCCATTACTTTTTGAAAAATTTCATGTTTACGTGTATTTGGGAGATTGCTGTTAATGAGATAACCATGGTGGAATTGGTGGAATTTGGTTGAGAGTTAGTATTGTTGATTTGAAAATGAAATAACATGGTTTTGATCGCTAGAAACTCTTTGTTTGGGTAGTTTGATTTGAAATTTTGGGGAAGAAATTCTTTAAGGGGGGAAGGTTGTAGCGATCCCAGTTTTGCCACTTCGCTGAGTATATCAGGGATCAAGCTGCCCGGTCAGCTCGCAGGGGTCTAAGGGGCAGCACCCCTTGGTGGGTCCTAGGGCAGCGCCCTAGTGGAGATCGAGCTGCCCGGTCAGCTCGTGGGGGTCCAGGGGCAGCGCCCCTTGGCGGGTCCTAAGGCAGCGCCTTGGCGGGGTTGAGGAGCAGCGCCCCCGAAGCAAAGATGCAAAATGCATTAGAAGTTGCTTGCCCGCTCGAGCGGCCGTTTATGCGCTCGAGCGGACAATGTTTGGTTTTAGAAGTTTGACCTATTTGCAAAAGTACTAGGAAAGTGTATTTGACGCTCGAGCGGGGCTTTCCACGCTCGAGCGGACCATGTTATATCAGTTCATGAATCTGATATTTCAGATCACTTTTGTATCTCTCTACCTCTCTCTCTCTCTCTCAAAAAACCCTTTCCTCTCCCTTTTCTTTACATTTCCTTACGCCAAATTGGATCAAAACCTTGATTTCTCAAGATCCATCAGAGTTCTGCCATTGGTTGTTCATCAAAGTTAGTTAACTTCTCAAGAACTTCGTTGTATGCGGTGAAGATCGAGTTTCGACACCATTGATTTTCGGGGTTTCATCTCATTTCTTCTTCAATACTTGAGGTAGGGATTTTCTTTGAGTTATATATATATATTTTTGCAAGATCTAGATGATTTTCGAAATCATCTTTCGATAGCTTTGAAAATTGATTGTTGATTCAAGATGTTGAGCGATTTTGAAAGTGGGTTTGTCTCTTGTTCTTTTAAAATGATTTCATGGGTTTTGATTTTTGTTGATTGAAGAAAAGATGATTTTGGAAATTTTTTTTCAAAAGATTTGAGTTGTATAGTTTTGGTAAGAGAACCTAGAATTTGGGAGATTTTTTTTAGAAGATTGAAAATCCATGAATGATATTGTTATATTTATTTTGTGTGTCAAAATAAATGGATATTTGGAAAATTTCTTATTTACATTTATATAAATGATGAATTTCAGGGAATATGATGATTGTTGTTCATTTTGGAAATTATTGTTCAAAACGTTAAAATAGTCTAGAAATAACTAATTCTCGAGGATACTTCAGAAGAGGGAATTGTGTTATTCCTTGGATGATGAATTGAAATAAAAGTATTTATATTCATCTTGTGAAATTGGCATATCAATTCATTTGATTACATTAAACTTTGAAAGTTTATTTAAAAACTTGCATTGAGAAAAGAATGTTGAGAAACAAGTTTTCATGGAATGGTTTTCAGGTAAATATGTTGGTAAGTCTTGATAGGTGGTGTAGATGATATTGAATAAGTTGGCCTGAGAGTCCGGGATGAAAGACTGAAAACCCGCGTGGATAGGTGTCAAGCCTTCCAGTTAATACCGGTAAAAATGAGAATTTGGTAGTACTTGTATAGTCTACTTGCATACACCGACCTAGGGATTACCAGAGTCGTATTTACCACCCTTGAAATAAATTGTTAAGTTTTGAACAATTGAAATTGCATGATATCATTGAGCATGATGGTTTTCAAAAGATAAAAATGTGATTTATCTTCAAAAAAGGCATAGCATGACATGTGCATTTCATATCTTGAGACTTGTATAAAATGTATATATTTTGTAAAGGATTTCCTACTGGGCTTTATGCTCACCCTACGAAATTTTTGTGTAGGAAAGGATATGGTGATGCCGCCTAACTAAAGGCGAGGAAATGTGTGTTGAGAGTACGAGACTCTTATTTTGCTGTGACTCTGTGTGTAAGCCAAGGGCTGTATGTGCATGGGTTTGAATAACAGTTTTATGTAATCAGTCTCAAGCCTTGGAAACTTGTAAACCCTTGGGGGTATTTATTTGTTTATTTACTTGTTGTTGGATTAATGTATTGTTGCATGAAGAACTATTGTATCATGTAATGTAAGTTTGGAGATTATCACATATCTCATAACCATTGATCACATATCTCATAACTATTACCCACATGAATCATAACCACATCTCA
>NW_021027216.1:864985-913294 GCF_004153795.1 Camellia sinensis | reverse complement strand
GATTTTCCTTGAAAAAGCCATGATTGTTTGTTATCATTTTGGCTGAAATTTGGGGCGTTACACAACCATAACACTTGGCGGCCGGCCACCTTCCTAGCTAGCGTCTGCATTTGTTGGCGGCCAACCTTCAGCAGGCCAGGTAGTTGGTTTGTTTAGTTCTCTTTGTTTTGAGGTTTTTGTTTTGAGTCTTTGTTTTCAACCAGTGCAATAGATTGTGTTTAGGTTGTTTTTGTTTGTTTTTTCTTTATTGAGTTGTATTTGTATTTTGGTCAGTTGAAGGCTCAATACCTGGTTACGAATCATTTCCTATACAAGCATTTTCATCTTCAAATTCAAAGTACAATCAATTTATGCAAGTGTGATGCTATTCTGAGATGCAAATATAACTCCTTTTTAAAACTCACGGGTTTTACACGTCATAGTTTTTACAAAAGAGAAAATACAAGATTTCAAACAAAAAGTCACGTCCTACCTGAAGCTATCAAAGTGCTAAACTACAAAGCAATAAAAGAAAAAAGTCAAAATCAGAGTCAAGCTCGAGAGGCCTCTTTGTCCTCTTCAATGAGGGTCAGGGGCAATCTATGTTCATTGCGCTGTCGTCAGAAGAATGATTCTGAGTTGTCGTTATCCTTTCCACTTCTCGACTAGAGCTAGGCTCAGTCTGCTCTCTGCTCCCTGACTCCAGCCAATCTTATATCCTTGCTCTCAGATCGGAGTGCCTGCTCGGTGTCTTCCTTGTGCTGCTGTCTCATCTAATCCACTCAAAACCGGTCAGAGGAGAAGGAATTCTCTGGCTCGTGGACTCTCTGCTCTAACTCCGGGCACCCTACTTCCCCTGACTCGACTTCTATCTGCGTGCTTGCTGGGCCTGTATGCATCTCCTCTCGTGCGTTGGAGGAGGTGCTGCTGATGCACAGGTACAGGTGGAGAGCTGGAAAACAAATAAAAAATTAGTTAAAGTGCAGAATCAGTATGAGTAGTATAGATTATCAGAACCTAATTACCGATCTGTATGGGTATGAATCAGTGCAAGTCAGAATATGGAGAAAGGTTGACGTAGGTACCATGGAGAATAGCACGTTCCCTCATTTGCACCTCTGACTAAGAGGTGACTAGTCCAAGGAGGCCGTCCACGTACTCTAAATGGGACTGCAAATGAGTTTGAACATCAGTATACATAAAAGGGAATGTGAAATATAAACTGTGAGGCGAGTGCATACCTACTGCACGTTAGGGTCCTAACGTATCCATGCTCCCCCTCTAATGGATTGACTGAAATCTGATAGATCGCCTCGCCGACCATTAGCATGAGATCATGGTTAGGATCACTGATAGACTGCTACTGAGCAATGCAAGAGTAACCCTCTAACACCAGGCTCGACAGCGTAGGCAGCACCTCTAGCGGGTGCACCTGCGGCATCTCCTGCGCGACTTCGGTTAGCGGTGGCATCAGATAAGTTGGATGAAGGCTACTAGTCTCCAACGCCGTGAAAGAGTCATTGTCCTGCCCTCATGTGCTGTACGCTGGGCTCGACAGGTAGGCCATTGGCTGTTCTCTGGATGGTGGGGCAAACCGAAATAACGAATCAGATAGGCTTGAGTCTGGCGCATGAACCTCTCTCTAAGATTTAGGTCCTGCAGAAGGGGCCCTTCAGTAGGATTTCCATCGAGAGGTGTCCCACCGATACAGTGTCCCTCGTCCCTCGTCCCGACCGACATCGTCGTCCTGGCTGCCACATGATCACAATAGAGAATTCGCAGCTGTTAGTCATTGTCAGTTGTCAAAGGTGGATCAAAGCGATGTGACAGAATGAAATGGGTATGAGTTTCGGGTTACCTCGTACGCCATTACTATGTCAAAGATCGGTAGTAATAAGCAAATGTGGTATCGTTTGCGGCGCTGCGGTGACACGTGCCGTTATATCGCTAGGAGTAAGCACAGCCGCCTCTACTCATCTCTCGGAACTGGGCAAGGTGGGGATATACGTTACCTATAGCTGCAAAGAAAGTTGTTTGTGTAGCAACATATGAAACAGAGCACAAGCAGATGAGAAGAAGCACAAAAGTAAAACGAGAGTAAGAAGAAAGTGCAAAGCAGAAAGCAATAAGGAACAAACATAAAGTGTCATGTGTATTTTCAAGCTTTTCGGTAGCCTCTAACCATGTTTCCCCTTCTTGCGGGAACTGAAGCTCATGTAGCTGTATTGGTGGCGAGCGACCACCCCAATTGTAACTAGACTGGGCAATAACCATGGCACTCCATATGTACAGGCCTACGGTATTCCACCTGTTTGCAAACAAGGTGACCAGGAGATATTCAAGAAAGCCTTTGGGTACTGCTCAATCTCTGCCTTAGTCTCTAGATGGTTTCCATGCAAGTGATTGTAACCAGCTGTATCTGACCATAGCTGGCTTGTTTAGAGGGGGCGTGCACGAGCAGTGATCTTAGCAGCCCCACGGCATGTCAAGGTGAAAGGGTCAATCTACCCTCTACTCTCAACCCTGGATCATCGAGAAGTTGTAGGGAGTCATTGTTCTCTCTGGTGGCTGTGAGAGTGGAGGGTTAGTAGTGTCTCCCACCTCTTTACCAAGGCAAGCAAGGCTGTTGGCCAACAGTCACGCGAGTTCAGACAGAATAGGCCGAAGCCCACCTTATCAACTAACTCGCGAACTCCAGTAGGGGCTCTTGTACTACTCTCTAGCGTCACCGCTTCGTAGCCTCTCCAGGAGAGAGCGTCACCCCGTGTTAAAAGAAATGTGTTAGATGCATCAAAGAAGAGAGATATGGAATGAAATGGGGAAAAACAAGCAAAGTGCATGAAAGACAAGGTTCATACCTCCGGCATCGTGAAGAGTGATGAGAGGCACGCTCCTTCAAACGAAAAGTTTCAGGTGCACTTGGGACAAAGTCTCAAACCACAACATGCCACCGGGGGCATCGCGTGTGTCCGAGGAGGTATGGAGTGGCCAGGTCGAATGGCCCATCCCTCAGTGGTAGTACTCAGGCTCAAGCTTGGAGGGTAGATTGCTTTTGCCTCAATGTCTGGCAGTGATGTCCTTCGCCACCCGTCAGCCTTGCTAATTATAGTTCCTCAGCCTCGCAGCAGGTGGAGTGTTATGGTACCTCGGGAGGGGCACATTATGTGGATATCATCCGCCATAGAGAATATAGGTAGAAATGGGTGAATCAGGGAAAATGTGAAAATGCTAAAAGTTAACTTAGGAGTGCAGAAAGAGGCAAAGTCCCAGAAAAATGAGGAAACTACAAGAAATATGAGGAAATCAGCCCACAATGAGACCATAAAACTTTAACCGAATCAAAATCCAACGGTAAAAGTGAAGAGGGCCAAGTTGGTTTTTACCGAAAAAGTTTCCGTAGGGCATTATGTACGTGGATAGCGCAATCTAGAAGAGAGAAACACCTAGAGAGGAGAGGATGAGGTTTGGAGGTTTTGTGTGTGGAAAATGAGCCCTATGGTTGTTTAATACTCATGAGGTAAAAACCGCAAATACACCCGAAATGAGCCCTTATTGTGAATCTCATCCACCAAATTTCAGTGCAAAAACCACAGCTGCAGTTCCGGTCATGAGTGGATAATTCTTTTCATGTGGCCAGAGTTGTTGCGAATCATATGCAATTACCCCTTCTCTGCATGATACACACCCTAGGACCTTGTAGTCAACTGTAAATCGTTAAAATCCTGTTAATACCATTAGGCAAGGTAAATTGGTTGCCCGTTCCATTGGTTCCTTTATTCTTGTCATTCGAAAATCAAGACATTTTGATCCTTGGCAGTGGAACTGACTAAGATGAGAATTAATAATTTTCTGGATGAAAGATATTATTTTTGTAGTTAATATGTGGTTGATTTTAAAATTTTATAAATATTTACCAAAAACATGTCTCTCTTTTTATGACGTTTTTTGGTTTGTTTTGCCATTTTCTTGAATAGCTAGGGAATTAGGTCCCAATTCGCACAAATTTACTGTTACCTCTTAAAACGGGGATAAAACGTTCTCAAACATTATTACTGTTTGCGAATGAATAAAAATACATATAGTGAAGATTTTATTCACATCTAGCTTTTTATCTTCTCTATCCTGAACCTATCTCTCAAAAACCGAACATACAACATGAGCCACATTAAAAAAATCTTATCTATTATGAGCATGGAATTTCAATTTCCACTGACCTTTTGTTCCATATTAGGCCTCCACCCATGTCTCCCCTAATCAACATCCGCCCGAGATCCCACCTTACTGAGTTGCCCAATACAACTACATTGTTTTTTTTTATTTTTTTTGAATAAACACCCAATACTAATAAATTTTTTACTGAAGAGGTCATCATATAAGGAGGTACAAATATCACGTGATTTCTTTTTTGCGATATATGTAGTTTTTAGGAACCCTTATTTTCTTATTTGATAGTGTTTTCTAACGCTTCAGTACATATTGGGTGATCAAATTAAACTTTATTGTGGTTAAAAAATGAGAGCTAATACTTTTTGTCGTCAGTGATTTTCCACCACACTGCTGTGTCCCGCTTAGTTAACCAGTTGGAGAGCAACTGGCAAAATAGATGGCAGCCTTGACTTACCATGCAACAGATAAATGATAAGATCCCGCAGGTGTTTCGACCACGCCGGGCGGTCACGTCCGTACGAAAATAAGTCAGTAGTTATATCATCTCAAAGATGAATTCAAAACAGTACTAAACTCACAAGCATTGCCCACGCTACCTCATCAGAACTACCTTAGACCCATGGTGGTGTCTCTCTTCTATAGCCAACTACAAATCCATAGTCCCAATAGGAACATGCCCTAATGGATCTTAGGATATGCTAATTTTGGGACTCCCAGTGGGGTATCAGGCATAAATCTGCTAAAGAGGTCTATATCTTTACACCAGACTAAAGTTCTTTCTTCCCAATCTAGGACTCTTAGCTTCCCTCATCCAGGTCTGATGTTCCCTTTCATTCTTAGACTCTTGTCCCTTAATCCACTGTATTCTCGGATTCGATTATTCTTGCGGAAGATAACCTCGAGTCTTGCAGAGATCACCTCGCGTCAACGGACCAGCACACGTGGCACCTCGGCTTGACACCGGCGGTTCGTAACCTTATGCCACGTTGCTTGGTACTCAGAAGAATATATCCCCACAATTTGCCCCTAGGTTTTCTATTAGCTCGGCATTCTTGAGGATATGAAACCTACACTCGTGCGTCACGGTGCCCCTCTGGCCGAGGAGGCCAAACGTGCCGCCGACCTCCAAGGCCCATTGTGGACGTAGGTCCACGGGTCTGGGTATATCGTCAAGTTTTATTCATACGTTTCGAGATGCTTTCCAAAGCGCTGCTCTCGAGCATCACACCCTACACTTAAGCCTTGACTTGGTATGTTTATCCAAAGAATATCCATTTACTTTTCGTTTAACTCCAAAAAGCTTTACATCCACCACATAATGCCCGATTCCCACCTCATATCTGGCTGGGTGGAGTTCCTGACATTCTAGTATTCTGATTTTGACTCCGGGGCTGATACTTCAGAGTATCCGTGGCATTAACTTTCTTTTGCGATAAGGGTTTCATAAACTTTTTTTATTAAGGCTTCCAATCGTTTCCATGGTAGACTTCATTTAGCGCTGGGATTCCGTTTAACTTGCCCTCTTGTTTCGGTCTCGTATTATTATTCGCGTCATCGTCTTTTCAAGTTCTTTTGAAGTTGGTCCTTTTGAATGGGATTCTGGCACTGTAAGTTTACTCGCTATTATATGCTACTTTTTGGTGTTGCTTTGTCGATTAAGATATATCATTAGAAACGCTTGGGAAGCATTATATAATACTTTTTTTTGTACTCTCTAGTACATTTTATATAACCTTCTTCGCTATAACCGTAATACCTGTTACACTTTGGTTATTCGAATTAATCGATATAATTTATGTTTGTATTGGACTTCTTGGGACTCTGAATTTTTCCTTTTTTTCAGCTCTTATTTTTCTGTCCTCTCCATAATTTCCGTGGTTGTTCATTGATTCACAAGCTTTTCAAGCTCTTTACAACCTGTCTTGCAACGGGGGTGAGACTCTCAAATGCCCTTGAAATTTCCTACCGCTGATTGTCAGTGGGCTGTACGAGTTATATTAGAGCTTTACCTTCTTAAATTTTTGATTTGCCGATTACCCATTGTATCTAAGTAAACCTAATTTAAATGTAAGGAATATGAACGTTTTCTATTCATTTATTATTTTAACAGAAAAATATTGCTGGATCTGTCCCAGATTGATAATGGCTGCGAAACCGTTGATCGTCTCGTGATATCGAAGCATCAGATATTTTGTCTCTTGTTCTTTTAAAATGATCTTATGGGTTTTGATCTTTGTTGATTGAAGAAAATATAATTTTGGAAAGTTTTCTCTCAAAAGATTTGAATTGTGTAGTTTTTGTGAGAAAACCTAGAATTTGGAAAAAAAATTTAGAAGACTGAAAATCCATGAATGATATTGTTATATTTATTTTGTGTGTCAAAATAAATGGATATTTGGAAAATTTCTTATTTACATTTATATAAATGATGAATTTCAGGGAATATGATGATTGTTGTTCATTTTGGAAATTATTGTTCAAAACGTTAAAATAGTCTAGAAATAACTAATTCTCGAGGATACTTCAGAAGAGGGAATTGTGTTATTCCTTGGATGATGAATTGAAATAAAAGTATTTATATTCATCTTGTGAAATTGGCATATCAATTCATTTGATTACATTAAACTTTGAAAGTTTATTTAAAAACTTGCATTGAGAAAAGAATGTTGAGAAACAAGTTTTCATGGAATGGTTTTCAGGTAAATATGTTGGTAAGTCTTGATAGGTGGTGTAGATGATATTGAATAAGTTGGCCTGAGGGTCTGGGGTGAAAGACCGAAAACCGCGCGGATAGGTGTCGAGCCTTCCGGTTAATACCGGTAAAAATGACAATTTGGTAGTACTTGTATAGTTTACTTGCGGACACCGACCTAGGGATTACCAGAGTCGTATTTACCACCCTTGAAATAAATTGTTAAGTTTTGAACAATTAAAATTGCATGATATCATTGAGCATGATGGTTTTTAAAAGATGAAAATGTGATTTATCTTCAAAAAGGGCATAGCATGGCATGAGCATTTCATCTCTTGAGACTTTTATAAAATGTATATACTTTGTTAAGAATTTCCTATTTGGCTTTATGCTCACCTATGGGATTTTTGTGCAGAAAAAGATGTGGTGATCCCACCCAACTAGGGGCATGGAAGTTTGTGTGTTGGGAGTATAATGCCCTCATTTTGCTGTGACTCTGTGTGTAAGCCAAGGGCTGTGTTTGTGTGGGTTTGAATAATCGTTTTGTGTAACCAGGCTCAAGCCTTGGAAACTTGTAAATCTTTGGGGGTATTTATTTGTTTGTTTACTTATTGTTGGATTAATGTATTGTTGCATGAAGAACTATTGTATCATGTAATGTAAGTTTGGAGATTCATATTCGATTTTCCTTGAAAAAGCCATGATTGTTGTATTATCATTTGGGCTAGAAATTTGGGGCGTTACACCAACCATAACACTTGGCCGGCCGGCCACCTCTCCTAGCTAGCCGTCTGCATTTGTTGGCCGGCCAACCTTCAAGCAGGCCAGGTAGTTGGTTTGTTTAGTTCTCTTTGCTTTTGAGGTCTTGTTTTGAGTCTTTTGTTTTCAACAAGTGCAAATAGATGTGTTTAGGTTGTTTTTAGTTTGTTTTTTCTTTATTGAGTTGTATTTTGTATTTTGGTCAGTTGAAGGCTCAATACCTGGTTACGAACATCATTCCAATACAAGCATTTTCAATCTCAAATTCAAAGTACAATCAATTTTATGCAAGTGTGATGCTATTCTTGAGATGCAAAATATAACTCCTTTTATAAAACTACCGGGTTTTACCCCGATCATAGTTTTTACAAAAGAGAAAATACAAGCATTTCAAAACAAAAAGTAACAGTCCTACCTGAAGCTATACAAAGTGCTAAACTACAAAGCAAAATAAAAGAAAAAGAATACAAAATCAGAGTCAAGCTCGAGAGGCCCTCTTTGTCCTCTTCCAATGAGGGGACTCAGGGGCACTATCGTCATCCATGCCGCTGTCGTCAGAAGAATGAAATTCTGAGTTGTCGTTATCCTTTCCACTCTCGGACCTAGAGCTAGTCTCAGTCTGCTCTCTGCTCCCTGACTCCAAGCCAACATCATCATCCTTGCTCTCAGACTCGGAGTGCCTGCTCGCTGTCTCCTTAGTGCCGCTAGTCTCATCATAATCCCACTCAAAACCGGCTCAGAGGAGAAGGAAATCTCTGGCATCTGGGACTCTCTGCTCTAACTCCGGGCACCCCTACCATTACCCTGACCTCGACTCTCATCCTTGCCGCTTGCTGGGGCCTGTATGCATCTCCTCTCTGCCGTTGGAGGAGGTGCTGCTGATGCCACAGGTACAGGTGGAGGCTGAAAACAAGAAATAAAAAATTAGTATAGAACAGTGCAGAATCAGTATAGAGTAGTATAGATTATCAGAACAATATAATACAGAATCTGTATGGGTATGAATCAGTGCAAGTCAGAATATGAGAAAAGGTAGAATACCTGGTAACCATGGAGAATAAGCAGGTCTCCCTCATTTGCACCATCTAGACTAAAGAGGTGACTAGTCCAAGGAGGCCGTCCACGTACTCTAATGGCACCTGCAAATGAGTTTGAACATCAGTATACATAAAAGGGAATGTGAAATATAAACTGTGAGGCAGAGTGCATACCTACTGCACGTTAGGGTCCCTAACGTATCCATGCTCCCCCTCTAATGGATTGACTGAAATCTGATAGATCGCCTCGCTCGACCACTAGCATGAGATCATGGTTAGGATCACTGATAGACCTGCTACCTGAGCAATAGCAAGAGTAACCCCTCTAACACCAGGCTCGACAGCGTAGGCAGCACCTCTAGCAGCGGGTGCACCTGCGGCATCTCCTGCGCGAGCTTCGGTTAGGGGTGGCATCAGATAAGTTCGGATGAAGGCTACATAGTCTCCAACGCCGTGAAAGAGATCATTGTCCTGCCCCTCCATGTGCTGTACGATGGCCTCGACAGGTAGGCCATTGGCTGTTCTCATGGATGGTGGAGGCAAAACAGGAATAACAGAATCAGATAGGCCTTGAGTCTGGCGCATGAACCTCTCTCTAAGATATTAGGTCCTGCAGAAGGGGCCCTTCAGTAGGATTTCCATCCGAGAGGTGTCCCACGACCTTACATAGTCGTCCCTCGTCCCTCGTCCCGACCGACATCGTCGTCCATGGCTGCCACATGATCTACAAATAGAGAATTCGCAGCTGTTAGTCATTGTCAGTTGTCAAAGAGTGGATCAAAGCAGTGTGACAGAATGAAATGGGTATGAGTTTCGGGTTACCTCGTACGCCATTACTATGTCAAAGAATCGGTAGTAATAAGCAAATGTGGTATCGTTGCGGCGCCTAGGGTGACACGTGCCGTTATATCGCTAGGAGTAAAGCACAGCCGCCTCTACCTCATCTCTCGGAACTGGGGCAAGGGTGGGGAAATATACGTATACCTATAGCTGCAAGAAAAGATTAGTTTGTGTGAGCCAACACATATGAACAGAGACAAAGACAAAGAATGCAAAGAAGAAAGCACAAAGTAAAAACAGAGATAAAGACAGAAAGTGCAAAGCAGAAAGCATAAGGAACAAACATAAAGTGTCATGTGTACTTTTCAAGCTTTTCAGTAGCCTCCAACCATGTTCCCCTTCTTGCGGGAACTGGAGCTCATGTAGCTGTATAGGGTGGCGAGGCCAGCACCACCCCAATTGTAGAACTAGACTTGGGGCAATACCACCATGGCACTCCATATGTACAGGCCTACGGTATTCCACCTGTTTGCAAACAAGGTGGTACCGAGGAGATATATCAAGAAGCCTTTGGTGTACTGCTCAATCTCTGCCTTAGTCTCTAGATGGTTTCCATGCAAGTGATTGTAAAACCAGCTGTATCTGACCATAGCTGGCTTGTTTAGAGGAGGGCGTGCACCGAGCAAGTGAATCTAAGCAGCCTCCCACTGGCCCATGTCAAGGTGAAAAGGGGTCAAATCACCCTCTACTCTCAACCCTGCGATCATCGAGAAGTTGTAGGGAGTCATTGTCATCTCCTCGGTGGATGAGAAGTGGAAGGAGTTAGTGGTGTCCCACCACCTCTCTACCAAGGCACCAAGCAAGGCCTAGTTGGCCAACAGTCACGCGAGTTCAGAACAGAATAGGCCGAAGCCCACCTTATCAACTAACTCGCGAACTCAAGTAGGGAGCTCCTGGTACTACTCTCTAGCGTTCACCGCTTCGTAGCCTCTCCAGGAGAGAGCGTCACCCCGTGTTAAAAAGAAAAATGTGTTAGATGCATCAAAGAAGGAGAGATTGTAATGAAATGGAAAAAACAAGCAAAGTGCATGAAAGAAAAGGTTCATACCTCCGCAGCATCGTGAGAAGGATGAGAGGCACGCTCCTTCAACAGAAAGTTTTCAGGTGCACTTGGGACAAAGTCCTCAAACCACAACATGCCACCGGGGGCCATCGCGTGTGTCCGAGGATGGTAAGTGGCCAGGTCGAATGGCCCATCCCTCAGTGGTAGTAACTCAGGCTCAAGCCTTGGAGGGTAGATCTCCTTTTGCCTCAATGTCGGCAGTGATGTCCTTCGCCACCCCGTCAGCCTTGCTAATTATAGGTTCCTCAGCCTCAGCAGCAGGTGGAAGTATGAGTACCTCGGGAGGGGCACCATTATGTGGAATATCATCCGCCATAGAGAAATATGGTAGAAATGGGGTAAAATCAGGAAAAAATGTGAAAATGCTAAAAGTTAAACCTTAGGAGTGCAAGAAAAAGAGGCAAAAGTCAAAACCCAGGAAAAAGTGAGGAAACTAAGAAAAATATGAGGAAAATAAGCCCAAAACAATGAGAACCCATAAAACTTAACCGAATCAAAATCCAATCGGTTCAAAGTGAAGAGGGCCAAGTTGGTTTTACGAAAGTTTACGTAGGGCATTATGTAACGTGAATAAAGCGCAAATCTAGAGAGAGAAAACACCTAGAGAGAGAGGATGAGGGATTTAGGACTGTTTTGTGTGTGGAAAATGAGCCCTTATGTTGTTTTAATAAGCCATGAGGTAAAAACCCAAAAATACCCCCGAAAATGAGCCCTTATGTGGAATATCATCCACCAAATTTTCAGTGCAAAAACCACAGCTGCAAGTTCAAGGTCATGAGTTGGATAATTCTTTTCATGTGGCCAGAGTTGTTGCGAATCATATGCAATTACCTTCCCACTCTGCATTGATACACACCCTAGGACCTTGTATGAAGCATCACTGTAAATCTAAAATCCGTTTATACCATTAGGCAAGGTTAGAATTGGTGCGGTTACCAATTGTCTTTAATTCTTGATCATTCCAATCAAACGACACATTTTTTTGTGTCAATTGTGTCAATGGCACGACAAGTTTGGAGGCTCTAAGCAACAGAAGCACCACTTGCAAGTGCTCCTCGTGTTCCTCCTCAAAAGGTGACTAAATCAAGATGTTGTCCAGAAAGACGACCACAAAACGGTGTAGGAACTCACGGAAGATCCAGTTCATCAAATCCATAAACACAGTTGGGGCATTGGTTAGCCCAAAGGGCATCACTAGAAACTCATGATGGACATATCGTGTACGGAATGCCGTCTTCAAGATATCCTCCTCCTTTACTCTCAACTGGGGATAACCCGATTTAGGTCTGTCTTAGAGAAACAACAAGACCCATTCAACTGATCAAACAAATCATCTATATGAGGCATTGGGTATTGTGCTTGATAGTTACCCAGTTCAATTTCCAGTAATCTATACAAAGTCGCAGCGTACTATCTTTTTTTTTGGCAAAAAGTGTTGGTGCTCCCCAAGGTGAAGTACTAGGGTGGATAAAACCCTTATCTAACAATTCTTGGAGTTGAATCTTCAACTCACTCAACTCGGCAGGTACAAATCTATATGGTGCCATAGAAATTGGTGTCGTACCGAGCACTAAATCAATAGAGAACTCAATCTCTCGGTGAGGTAGTAAACTAATAAGATCCTCGAGGAAAACATCCGGGTATTTGCAAACCACCCTTGGCAACTCAACTCAGACTTCATCACACTCTCTATTCAAGAAGTTGATAAGAAGGTAACTAAGTTCACTCCACCCACGCAGATCATACACCGGTGATAAGACTCTATCAATCTAGTCCTCCAAGAAATAAAAGCAGTCACTGCTTAAAGTACATACAGTAACCCTCTGAGCTAAAAAGGCTCCCTGATTGGCCCTTGAGGCCTATGCTGACTATGCGGGCTAGTGACTCTGTGTCTGCCTCAAACCAGACGCACCAGATGTGCCGCTCAACAAAGGCAAGACTTCTTCATGTGCCCTGTCTGCCCACACTGATAACAAGTAAGCGGCTGGCCTCTCCTTTGACTCTGGCTCTGAGAACGAACTGAAGACAATGGAGACCGCTGCCCTCCTCCTCTTTGAGGGCAAGTTGGAGACTTGTGGTCCAGCTGGCCACACTTGTAACAAGTGACATCTCCCTGACCACCTCTCCTAGAACCTCAACTCGGTATTGGAAAAGTGGGCCTCAACTGAGCCCCCTGGGATGATTGGGGGTTAGAACCCCTCAATCTCTTACTGTCCTCCTAAATATCCTGACTCTTCCTGGAGCCCCTCATCCTCTCCTCCTTTATCTGCATTATGGTCTCAAGATGAGCCGCCACCTCCACCAGGCATCCATAGTCTCTAATCATTGACCCGACGACTTTGAACATGAGCCTGGTCTTCAACCTCTTCTTGAACTCTAAACAGCAGTGTTCCTCAGTCACTACGAGTTCCAGTGAAAACCTTGACAAGCTAGTAAACGTGGCCACAAACTCAGTGAATAGAGTGTTTAACTACACAAGCTTGTAGAACTGATCTATCAACTTTTTCCGAACAGTGGAAGGCAAAAATTTATCTTGGAAGGGGCTAACAAAAGCATCCCAAGTTGCCCCAATGCGTCCACACGCATACTTCACCACTGACCTACATCTCCCTTTAGCTGGAAGGATGCCAAGGTCACTCTCAGTTGGTCATCCTCGATGCCAAGAATCTCGAACGTTTTCATTATTTGCTCAAGCCACTCATCTGGCTTTAGTGGCTCCTTGGGATCACCCACAAACTCATCCAGATTCGACCGGAAAAAATCTTGCTTCAAGAAAGACGGCCCTGCCTTAACTACTTGGGCCTGGACTTGATTTTCAGCCCTGAGAATGTCCATAGACTCCTCCAATGCCCCGGCCATCTTACGGGCTAAGCCGCCTATGGCCTGCTGACCAATTGGTTCGTCCACATTGGCCCAACCAACCCCCTCCTCTTGTGCCAGAATAGCATCCGATATCTGCATCTCCTATCATCTAGGTACCACCACGACCACGTCTTGGCACCCTAATAAAGGTAACAAAAGAGATTAGCACATTTACAAATGTATCAAAGCTAACTCACTTACGTCCTAATGCAATGGACTACAATGATTCACCCCACATAAGCACGTAATCACATAAACATATACGAATTTCACTCCTAGATAATGACCATCTCACGGCATTGCCAAAGTTCCAATTAGAAACAACAGTGATTAAGTGCTCTTCTAACAGAACTTCTAGAAACTCGTAAACCCAATCAATATCTTAGGAACCAAATCTCATACTCATATAATCACATAGGCATGTTATCACATAGCATACCATACATACTAGTGTCTCTAATAAGCGAGACAAACCTATTATGGTAATAACCACTTCCCACGTACCCAAAGTATTCAAACCTGGTATGCTTTGATACCAAGTTGTAACGCCCCCAAAATAAATACACGATCTAACTCCAACAACTAGTACAAAGTGATATAAGTGAAATAAGAAGCTTTCATTAATTAGAGTTAGTATGCAAAAGGTGACACATGCGGTGTACATTCATAAATAGTTCATCCTAAATCTATAGCATGTGTTACAAGTAGAAATAAGAAATGAAAATTAAACAGATATTCATTTGCCCTAAAGGCTTAAATCTTTCCAACACTGTGCTTGGTTATAACAAAATGAGTCTGAAGCTCAATACAAATAAAGTCCTAGACTTGTACAAAAAGTTAAACGCAAAATAGACAAAATTGAGCCTTCAACTCCATCATCCTCCCAAGCTAAGTCCATGGTGGAGGCATGTCACTAGCACCTGAAAATGGTTTTTCCCAAGTAAGGTGAGCCAAAGCTCAGTAGGAACAATCTAACACAATATATGAATCTTAACAAAGATATAAATATAATGTGCATATACAATGCCTATGATAAAATGATCCATAATTTGTAAGACCATAATATGCCAAGTTTTTCATCTCAATTCATTTCATGTCGATTCTTTTTACCTCAATTCATGAGTCACGTCCATTATTATCTAGACAACCCAACCGAGGCTATAACTCAGTAGTTCTCTAACCAACACAACCATTACACAAACACTTTTTTGTCATTTTAGGTAAATTTCATCCGCGGGAATAGGCACATATGTATACGCTCGATTTTTAGGATTTCCACCATGGACACATAGGCTAACTTAGTTTACTTGAGTCCATCCCCTTTCTCCTCCCAAACTTGGAGTTTATCCCCTTTTTTCTCCCAAACATTATACATATACAATTTATTAAAATACAGTCATATTTAATGACAACCGATAAAAGATTAGTTTCGATGCATGTAATCCTCATGCAATTTTTAAGACAGATAAATTATCCACATTTCCAGAGGTGAGAGATAACACATATCCAACTCCACTATTTACATAAACATTCATCCAATTTCATATTCCTAATACCAATTCAATTATTTGTATAAAATAATTATTTGGGACGATTTTAGGGCAAAACTTCATTTTCTTCAAAAATCCAATCCATGTATCCAAATCAACAAGGTTAACACAACACATTCTCATATCTACACCCATAATCATTTTCAATACCTTCATTTGAAAACCCCTTTTTTTGATTTTAAGCTAAAACCCTAGGTTTGTCTAAAATCCTCCAAATCCCACTTTTATTTACACAATAATAATTAGCTAAGTTAAAAATCATACGAGAGTGTAGAAAGTCCCTACCTTCAAGCTAGAAGATGAGCAAAGCAAGGAGGGAACTTCAAAGATGCTTAAACACAACTCTATTCAGATTGAAATGTAGACCTTGAGATGCTCTACCTTTTTATCAAAGAGAGTAGGGTAGAGAAACCACTAGATCTAGGTGAAAATGTAGAAAGAGAGTGAGTTTTAGAGAGAGAGAGGCTCAAGATCTAGGGTTTTGAAATGTTTTAGAGAGAGGAAGAGATGAAAAAATGATGTAAAAAGTGGTTGTTATGAACTGATATATGCACAGTCTGCTCGAGTACAAGAAAAGACGCTCGAGTGTCAGACACATTAAGTTGTTCCGCTTGAGCACAAGAAGTGACGCACGAGCGCAGATTACACAATCCCAGTAGTTTTACAAACAACAAACTAATGCTCGAGCATAGAAAAGGCCACTTGAGCATAGAATACACTCTCCCAGTAGTTTTGTAGACCTACAAAAGTACTGAGAGTTTGCAAAGTTCGCTCGAGCGCAAGAAGTGCTGCTCGAGCGGAGGAGCAAACTTCTAGGCAACAAAAGTTTGGAAACTGAGCAACCAATCTTTCCCAAACACAACTACAGCAACTCAAAAGCCAAATTAAATATATATATATATATATAAAAGGGAAGAAAGATATGAACAACAATACAAAATCATGGAACTCGAGTCAAGAATACAAAATGGGTCGGGTCTAAATCAAAATTGCGATATTGAGCATGTTTTCTAATAAATTTTTTCATCCATGCAACAATTTGAACTTAGTTTTGAGAATGCATCATCCTTTTGATCATCTTAACTTATTTGATCATGTTTTAGAAGCTTGAAGTTCATATCTTCAAGGTTGGTTTTGGTATAATTAAAAAGCTTTTGGGCCTTGATTTTGCGAACTGATCCTTAATTCTTGATGTTTGACAAGTTTTGACATTTTTTCGCAAGTTTTGAGCCCAACTGATGTGTTTTAAAGATTTGAGATTAAGTTTTTCATCTTGAACATCAATTTGGAAATTCTAGAATTCTGCATCACCGCTCAAGCGACAGATTCTTTGCTCGAGTGACCACTCTTGGTTTTGCACTTCTGCTCGAGCAAAAAAAATGTTGGCTTGAGCGTAAAATTTGAGCTCCCAATACTTTTGCAGACATGAGCCTCTGCTCGAGTGAGAGCAAGGGAACCTGCACTTGAGCTACCATAACTATTTTTGAACCTTGGTTCGAGCGACCAAAGTTGCGCTCAAGAATAAAATGAGAGCTCCCAGAAGTTTTATAGCATTTTGTAGTATGCTCAAGTGACGAAAGGTGCGCTCGAGCGAAGACCCTATTTTCAGAAATTTGACTAAGTGTTGCAACACATATTTTAACATCCTTATTGCATCTTAGGCATTCCTAAACTTTAATTATGACATAATAATTGGGATAAGGAATAGAAACATACTAAGATAGATAAGAATTAAGTTCAGTGTTTTCTGAATGTGTGTTTCAATGTGTATTTGCTATGTGTTTGTGTAGGTCACGCGCCATAGACTTTCTAATTTGTCCGCTTTATCTGTTTTGCTATCGGAGCTATTTGTGAGTAATAACTCTGTAAAGTTATGTTTGACTTGAATTATTTTCTAATGATATGAAATGATCAGCTTTCTGAAATGCTATGTTTTATATGAATGAATGATTGTCCAAGTTTCTAAAATGTATTGTGGCATCCTTAGCATCATATGATATGCGTCCCTTTATGGGTCATCGGAATGCCTTTATGGCCATCCCTTTATGGATCATTAGAAACATCTCTGTGCACCTGAGTCATTGAAATGCCTTTATGGCCGTTCCTTTATGGGTCATCGGATTTTTTAACGCTAATGGATGTGCCACATATGATCATGTCAAGTGTATGAACTTTGGATAAGGATATGAATATGTATCTGTGTAGACACCCCATTTTTGACCGTCCTTAAGACTTAGGCGCTACTGATGGTTTACTTGGTGATGAAAGATGTGTAGGCCAAAGGTTCGATTTCTTCGGCAAGAGGACAGTCAAATCCCCAACCTCACACCCCATTTTGGACCAAAGCTATTTTGAATGGTTTTTAGACCTTAAAATCATCTCTTTCAAAATGTTTTTGAAAAGAAATTTCTACGATGTTCTGAGGCTCGCATTTTGTCAAATGTTGCGCTTTTCGGTAAACCGAGCAAGGACAAAGTGGAAATGAATGAAAGGGAGATGAAATCTTTGAAAAATCTTTCAAAACACCTTGTTTAGGGGTTTGGAGTTGAGGAAAATTGGAGAAGAGGGAAGAACCAAGTTGAAAAAGGTGGGTTTGAATCGCTAAGAGAGAGTCGAGCGGTCCTCGCTAAATCATGCCTATCTCTCTATACCCTTGGATTTAAGATATGAGGCCATTACCATTGGAAAGTAGACTTCCGGGGCTTCATTTTACACTCAAGAATCTCCTAAAGCCGAGTTCGGATGTGGGAGATATGATTGGTTGAAGTTGAGCATCATTCCGATTGGACCGTAACTGAGTGGCTTCACCAAAAGAGGCATAACCCTTTTCACAATTGGAATTTTGATACAAAGCTACCACCATTGGAAATATTACTTTCGGGGCTTCAATTTGGACACAAGAATGACCTAAAAAGGAGTTCATATGAAGGAGTTATGCCCATTTGAAGTTGGACCTACAGAGCAAAATTTCTTGTCGGCCACAAATGTGTGCTGTCGGCCACAAAAGTAGCAGATCGGCCAAAAAAGTTACAGACCGGCCATCACAAGTAGCAGACCGGCACTAAAGATGGCCGATCGGCCAAAAGTAACCCAAATTCATTTTTTGTTGAAGATATTTCTCCTCCAGCTGTTGCCAGCTTGTTCCAGCTGTCCCAAATCAGATATTTTCGAGCGAACTCTCATTTTTGCTATATATGAGGCTATATCTCTCATTTTCAAAGGAGGACAACCTTCTTGGAGAAGCTTGCGAGCTTCTCACTCTAAAAAATCTCTCTCTCTACAACTTCTAGAGCTGAATCTCTGCCCCCTCTCTCTCCATATCCCACTTCCTTGCCCATTTTGTGCATAGAAGTGCTTGGAAGCAAAAAATACTTCTAGTTTGCCTAGGCATCCTTCATCAAAGTTGATCACCATTGGCTTGAGGTCCCTTGGAACCTATTTTTGGGCTGATTGAAGGTTGTTTGGCTTAGAAAAGTGATTGTTTTGCTGCTGTCCTTCAAGGTGCTACAAGGGTAAGAACTTCCTCATTCCAAGCTTGTTTTGCATAGTTGTTTCACCATTCTTTTTCCATTGTTTTGGACTATTTTGGGGCTAGTTTTGGACTGTTAAAAACTCTGGTTTTAAGGTTTAAAAGTGATGGGTTAAGCCTTGTTTGGCTAGGGGGTTGTCTCTCCCTTTTGTTCCTTAGCTTGTGAAAACAACTTTTTGTGGCCTTAGAACCACTGAAATACAGAGGATTTTCAGTGGTAAAAACCCTGTTTTGAGTGCTCAAATAGGAGAGGGTAGTCCCCTCTCCTCTTGTCTTGCTTGTTAGTATTGATGGCCAACCAAATGAGCATATGTTTCTACCATTTTGAGCCTCAGTTCAGGTACATTTTTGTGACTTTTAGGACCTGTTTTAACTCTGTCCATGGCTGGTTTGGTCACCTTGTGCATGCTTTATACACTTGTA
Organism: Camellia sinensis; assembly: GCF_004153795.1. Taxonomy (NCBI): domain Eukaryota; kingdom Viridiplantae; phylum Streptophyta; class Magnoliopsida; order Ericales; family Theaceae; genus Camellia; species Camellia sinensis. Next base: position 894,393 of record NW_021027216.1, on the reverse strand, counting down.
GTGTAATTCTTGCAAACTAGCCTTATTTGCCTCATGAAGTAGCATGTTTGTTAAGCATGTATGGGCTCCATTTCAGCATGTTTTTGGTCATTATTTAGCATCTCATGACTCTGTCTAAAGTTGGTTTGATAGACTCTTGCATGCTTTATACACTTGTAGTGTAAATTTGCACACTAGCCTAACATGCATCATGCTCTTGACTATCATTCTAGCATGATTTTGGCTTGGCTCTGACAATATTTTGGTCATTTTTTAGCATGCTCTAGGTCTGATTTATGTTATTTTGGTCATGCATGCATTGCTTTGTATAGCCATGGTTCAATCTAGCTCATTAGCTTTGTGTATTGAGTCCACTAGCATGCATTGCTTGGACTATTTTTATGATTTGGCATCATTTCAAATGTAATTTTAGGGCATGTTTCACTACCATGCACTCACATCTTTCACTCCTTTCATGCTTTGAAGGGTTCATGCTCTATGCCTTAAAAAAGAGCCCATGTGTATGCCATCTTGCCTAGGTTTTTGGACCACCATTTCAGTGTGTTTTGGGTCTTATTTTTCCATGATATAGTTCTGTTTTGCTTGGATAGAGCATGCCTCATTTCCTTCTTACACTTGTAGTGTAAGTCCCCTTTGTTAGCCTTGCATTCCTAATGAGTGAGCTTGTTATTCTAGCATGTGTTGACTTGGTATTAGCCCAATTTTGGTGTTAATTTGACATGCCATAACTCTAATTTTTGTTGGTTGAGTCATCTCATGCTTGGCTTTGGTAGGTATTGTGTAATCCTCTTTGTTGGCCTTGCATTTTTGTTGTCTTGACCCTCCATGCTAGCTTGTTTTGGCTTTAGTCCATGCATGTTTTGTCATTGTTTTGGCATGCTCTAGGACTATTTTGGGTTGCATTGGCCATATGCTTCATGTTTTGCATAGTTGTAGTGCAATGGGCCTTGTTAGCTTTGAGTTTTGAGCACCATAGCATGCTTAATTTGTGACATGTATATGATTTAGCATCATTTACCATGGCATTTTGGAGCATATAGATTTACCATACTCTCATGTTTATCACTCCTTCAATGTGTTTGAGAGTTGCACCTTTATGCCTTGTTTGTGAGCTAATTCGGGAGCCCATCTTTCTTTCCATCTTTGTTGCGAGTCTAGCATGTTTTTGCTACCATATTGACCTGTCTTAGGTCTGTTTTGAGTGCTTTAGGTTATTTGAGCATTGCTTGGTATGATTGTAGTGTCAAGCCCTTGACTAGCTTTGTATTTCAAGTCTCTTGGCATGCTTTATTTGAGCTGTTTGCATGATATGGCTTCACTTTGCATGTAATTTTAGAGCATATAGACTTGCCATGCTCCCACTTTTGACACCCCTTGAGTGCCCCTAAGGGTTGTGTTCTTGTTGCCTAACTTGTGGACCAATATGTGTGCATGTGTGTCTTGCCTTTTGGTGCCTTAGTCTTGGTGTTTTGGCCACTGATTTGGGCATAGCTGAGGTCTGTCCTTTTGGTTTAATTCCATTGAGCATGCTTGCTTTCATGATATTTGCATGCCTTGCATTACATGGTCCATTAGCATTGCATGCTTGTTCCATAGCATGTTGTTGCATGCTTATTCCATTGTGTTGATGTTGCATGTGTGAGTTGTTTACATGGTCCTTGACATGCTCATGTTACATTAACTTAGCTTGTATGCTTAGCATTGCATTGAGTTGGCATGCTCATGTTGCATTAGATTTGTATCATGCTTGGGTTGTTTGCATGCTTGCTTGCATACTTAGGTTGCATTGCATTATGTGTGCATCGCCTTGCCTCTGGATCAAACATGATAGAGGTTGAGGCTCCATATGTGTTTTTGTGCATTTCATTCTATATTGAGTTACACACTTGGCTCTTTTGGCCATCATGCATTGAAATGCGTGATTGATGGCTCGAGGGTCGAGGACTACACTCCTCTGAGTCTCAAACATGATAAGGAGGGTGGTCGTGCAAACATTGCCTTGTAAGTGCATTGCCATGCCCTATTTGTCCTCTGCTGCAGCAAAACAGGATTCTGCAGGAAAAGGTGGTCGGTCGGCCATCTTCAGTGCTGGCCGGCTATGCATCGTTGGCCGAGATCCCCACAAATGGTCGATGACCAGTTCCATTTGGCCAGTAGCCTTGTCTTTCAGCCGGTGACATCCCACAGTGCTCAAGGAGTGGTTCAGGAGCATCCTTGAGACTTATGTAGTCTTCAGAGGTGCAGAGTAGTGTAAACAGAGGCAACAGAAGCATGGCAATGGATTTTCGAGCGGAGCCGAGCACGCATGCATTTATCCCTCTTCCCGAGGCCTCTTTACTGCTTTAGTAGCTTATTTGATTCAATTAGTTAAGTGGTTTGTAATTAATTAGCTTGCAAGTTAGTTAATTAGGTGATTTGTATTATTCTTTCGGAATCTCCATCGAGAGGGAGAATTTTGTAATAAGTGTGCGTGAGTGTCTGAATGTCTTCCAACCCCACGTCTTTCTCCATTTTATTTACCAACTTATGATGGTTAGTTTTAGAGCATGTTTCAATTAGCATACTTATGCTCGCATGTTTGTATCATTCATCTGTATTGCATGCGCCGGGCTCGGCGCATCATACTAACTGCATTGTATTTCAATTCTAAGTTGAATAGATGTATCAATTGTTGCATTTCACATGCCATTTTAGAATAGGCGAGCCTATCTTAGTTGCATTTTGCAAGCGTTGCATTAGCCATCTTAACATGAACTAGGATCACGCATTGATTACTAACTAGTTTCTGTTTTGGCGCGCAGTACTCGGTGAGTGTTTATGCTTTAGCATCTTGCATGAGTGTGAGTGTTGCCATAACAGCATGCTTGCCATGAGGCTATTTGTTTATGTGATATAATTGCCTGAATGCCTGTGGGTGAAGGTTGGATTACGTGAATTGGAACAATTCATTGAAATGCGAGTTTTAAGCCCACTTGCGAGTGGCAAAATCATATTTTTCTAAGCCCACCTGAGGGTGGCAAATCGATGTCTTAGCCTACTTACGAGTAGCACCTTCAAACCGTTTTCAAACAAACATGAGATGTTTTGTTCCAACTTAGGCGATCTAGTCTATACTTGTATGCTATGTGCATCACGTAGTAAATTCTAGGCTAATAATTGGAATAAGAACACATGTGTTTTCAAAAACAAGATATCATGTTTAGTAGTGGCCGATCTTTGATCGGGCGAGCGGGGATGCTCATTGCATGACCTTCCCCGATCGTACCCAAGTTCCCAAGCCGAGGCAACTTTGGTGATGACGGACACGTGGCCTTAGGTACGAGTCAGGGATTCCTAAATTTCCCAAAATAAAACATTCAGGTAGCGACTCTGTATCTGGCAAAGCAGTCTATGTTTGGCACTTCTTTCTAAAAATCTATTTTCCAAAACGATTTGCCGGATTTAGACTCTTTGGTGATTTATCGGTCTTGCATTGCACTTTGCAAGACTAGATTCAGAACTGTGACATTTGAGTCCGAACTGTAGTATGTCCAAATGAACAAAACGTGATTTTCCCGGGACGTTCGGGACGTCTACAGTCTGTTTCTGAATATGAATATGAATTTGAATCATGAATATATTATTGACATCAATCATTAAAACCTTTACTCTGTAATTATTCACTGGGCTCCAACTCACCGTATTATTTATGTATATAGGTGATCCGGCGTGTGACCAAGCCTAAGCTGTTGCCTGGAGGTCAATTTTCTCTAACCAATCATAGCACCTCCCAAGGAGGTTCCGAAACCTGCTTGTGGTCAATGTTTTGTGATCCAGAATTTCGTTTAAGTTTTCTTTTGTTTTACTTGTATGTTGGGCTAAGTCTCATTTTGGTTATCTGTAATTAAAGTGACGCAAGACTGTTGCTTTTATGACATCATGTTTATGTATATAAAGTTTTCAATTTCTATCCATATATGTCTATATAGCCCTATGGACTATGTATGTTTTATATATTTGCTTCCACTAGCCCTTGTATTTTGTTAATTTGTTTAGAGGCCTTTGGTAATTCCATGATTACTGGCCGATTACAATGTTAAACCTCTAGGGGCGGGTTTGGGTCTTGATAGAGTGGTATCAGAGCACAGGTTCTATCATACACACAAGTTCATATGAGCTATAGGATGTCCTAGAAAGAATACGGGACATTACACCTGCATGTGTGAGTGTGTGTGAAGTATATGAACATATCTGAACCACTATACATTGACACTGAAATTGAATGAACTGAAATTAAACACTATGAAAAGAATTAGTTGCCTATTTTTTTTATTAGTGCTCTATTTACCTATAGCAAATGGAAAATAAAAAAGTGATAGTACAGTTGAATCTTCCGAGACTCAGATGAATTGAATGGACAGGACACTTGAAGCTTTAACAGAAGTAATAATGCAACAACAAAGACAACAATGAAGTCTTTCCTTGTACCGAGACTTAGAAAGTTTTATTAGCCACCTACACTTTAAAGGATGAAGCCCGGCGTTGGTGGATGCTTATCCGTGATAACAGTGGGACTTTGACTTGGGATCAATTCAGAGAGATCTTTTATGAGAAATACTTCCCTTAGTGTTTTCGAGATAGAAAAGTGCTTGAATTTTAAAAATTCAAGCAAAGCAAGATGTCAATAGCAGAGTACGAGGCCAAGTTCACTAAATTAGCCTGCTTTGCCCCACACATGGTAGATACAGATTACAAGAAAGATTGAAAGTTCAAAGGAGGGCTAGATCAAGAAGTTTTTGATCGGGTTGGTGTGTTGAAACTACCCACATATGTGGATGTGCTTGATAGAGCCCTAATGAGTGAAGCCAACTTGGCCACAATGAAACTGGTTAAGGCCCTAACAACTGAGTGGAGAGGCAAGAGGTCCATATTCAATTTTAAAAAGGGTCATTCATTTGCAATGAATAAGAAGCAAAACATGGGGTCTACTAGCAGCTCAAGTCAAAGAAGTGGATCTGTAACTACTTGTTCTGAATGTGGAAGAAAACATAAGGGTATTTGTTATTGTGAAATAGGAGCCTTCTTTAGGTGTGGTAAAACTAGCCACATGATGAGAGATTGTCCTGTTGGGACTAAATATCCTAACCGTCCAACAACAAGTTCAACTGGATCCGTTTCTACATCAAGAACGAATACAAGGGCTAAGATTGGGAGAGAAACCTTAAGGCAAGGATGAGTATTTGCACTTGTACCTGGTGATGTACAGAATACTGAATTCGTGGTGTTAGGTATACTCCCTATTTGTGCTCAAAATGTGTACGTGCTGATAGATTTTGGTTCTACACATTCATTCGTGTCACATGTTTTTTCTCAAAAATTGACAAGGCCACCAGAACCTATGAACTATTTGTTATGTGTATCTATACCATCTGGGGGTTCTATGTTATGTGCTTATGTGTATCCTGCATGTGACATCATGATTGGGGATGTATTACTACATGTAGATTTGATGCCCTTGGACATTACTTACTTTGATTGTATTCTGGGTATGGATTGGTTTATCAAATATTGTGCTACCATTGATTGCGTGAATAAATCTGTTGTCTTTGGACCACCTGGTTTGTCTGAGTTTATGTTTTGTGGGAATGGTGTAGTCCCTTCTCTGTATTTGATTTCTTCAATGAAGTCTACTAAATTGCTGAGAAAGAGATGCAGGGGTTATTTGTGCAATGCCTTAAATGTGACTTTTGATAGCCCTGGTGTGGAAACTATTTCTATAGCTAATGAATTTCTTGATGTCTTTCCAAATGAATTGCTTGGGAATCTAATTGATAGGGAAATTGAGTTTACTATTGACGTAGTACTTGGAACACAACCTATTTCCCAAACCCCATAAAGAATGTCAACCTTTGAATTAAACGAACTAAAAGTACAACTTCAAGAATTGTTAGACAAGAAATTCATCTGTCTGAGTACTTCTCCTTGGGGTGCTCTAGTTCTATTTGTTAAGAAGAAAGATAGGTCTTTGAGGTTCTGTATTGACTATCGGAAATTACATAAAGTAACTATCAAGAACAAATATCCTTTACCCTAAATAGATGATCTATTTGACCAACTTCAAGGAGCCCAATTGTTTTCAAAAATTGATCTTAGATCTGGATACCACCAATTGAAAGTTAAAGCAGAAGACATAGAGAAACTGCCTTCCAAACTAGATATGGGCACTATGAGTTTTTGGTATTGCCGTTTGGGGTAACTAATGCACCTACAACATTCATGGACCTAATGAGTAGGGTGTTCAAACAATTTCTTGATGAGTTTGTTGTTGTGTTCATTGATGATATATTGATTTATTCTAAAAGCAGGGAAGAACATGAAAATCATCTGAGAATTGTGCTATAAACCCTTAGAGAAAAGAAACTTTATGCAAAAGTCTCTAAATGCAAATTTTGGCTTGATTGTGTGACTTTTCTGGGGCATGTGATCAAAAAAGATGGCATATCAATTGATCTAGAGAAGATTGACGGAATTCCTAGCTGACCACCCAGTGGAAGGTGATGAGGCAGTGGAATACCTATTCCTAGATGAAGACATTCTGTAAGTGGAAGAGGAAACGTAGACAATGTACTGTGATGGACCATCCAATCAGTACTGTTATGGGATAGGTGTGTTGCTGATAGCACCCAATGATTTCCATATATCCCTAGCCTTCAAACTCCAGTTCAAAGTGTCCAACAATGAAGCAGAATATGAGGCATGTATTGCTGGTTTGGAAGATGCCCTAGAACTAAGGGCAATAAGGTTGGACGTCATCGGAGACTCGAACTTGGTTGTTTCTCAAGCGAACGGAGATTAGAAAGTCAAAAAAGAGAAAATGAATGTTTATCATCAGGTCTTGGATATTTTGGTTTCGAGGTTTGAAAAACTGACATTCACGCATCTACTAAGACAGAACAATCTATTCGCTAACGCACTGGCAACTCTATCTTCCATGGTAGACATCCCGCTTGGAGTCAAGATGCGTCCGATTATTATTAAACAGCAATACACGTTGGCTTATGAAACCATCGCCGCAATAGATGAAATTCAAGACAAGAACCCCTGGTATTATGATATTTGGAACTTTCTGGAAAAGGAGATGTATCCACCAGGGGAAAATGCCAAAGATAAACGGGGAATACAACTTCTGGTCATCCAATTTATCATCTACGAAAACAAGCTATATAAAAAGGCCATCTGGGAATGCACAAGCTGTGTGTTAAAGAAAAGGAATCAAAGCATCTTGTGGAAGCCATCCAAGGAGAGGAATGTGAAGCGCATGTGCATGGTATGTGAAGCGCATGTACGGCTATGACACAAATGCCAAATCCATGCCAACATCCCACCATCAAAACTTTACAACATGACTTCTCCATGGCCTTTCTCCGCTTGGGCAATCGACGTTATCGGTGTAGTCTCGCCAAAGGGTTCAAATGGACATGAGTTTATCTTAGTGGCGATTGACTATTTTACGAAGTGGGTGGAAGTTCAGTCTTATGCGGTGTTGAAAGCATCACATGTAGCCAAGTTTATTAGAAACAACATTATCTACCGGTATGGGGTTCCGAACGAGATCATATCAGATAATGACTCAGACTTCAAGAAAGAGGTGGTGGATTTGCTTGAGAAATAGAACGTGGCTTTTCACAAGCCATCGACATATAGACCACAAACCAACAGAGTTGTTGAAGCCTCTAACAAGAACGGTAAGAACATCTTGTGAAAGATGGTGGAGACCTATCGAGACTGGCTGGATAAGCCACCTTTTGCTCTCTAGGGCTACAGAACGTCGATTTAGACATCCACAGGGGCAGCCCCCTATTCTCTGGTAAATGGGATGGAAGTTGTTCTATCGATTGAGATTGAAGTACCATTGCTGTGGATCATGGCTAAGTGTCAGATAGCAGAGGTGGATTGGCAGTAGACCAGGTTCGAAGCGTTGATGTTGTTTGATGAAAGGAGGCTGAAGGCATTATATCATATCCAGGGCTACCAACGCAGAATTGTTAAGGCTTTTAACAAGAAGGTTCAATCCAGGAATCTCAAAGAATAGGATATCGTGCTCAAGGACAACCGAGCTCCCGTCCATGACCTTAGGGGCAAGTTCTGACCCAATTGGACTGGCCCTTATATTATTAAATCTATCTAGTCAGAAGGGCTGATTATTCTCATGGACCTAGATGCCATGGAGTTTTCACAGTCGATTAATATGGACAAGTTGAAGAGATATTATCCTTGAGAGGCTCGCTAGGCCAAAAACCCAGAAGGGCAACCTAGGCAAAAGTTAAAGCATTGAAAAATTAGAAATAAAGAAAGACTGAGCTCGCAAGGTTGAAAACCCTAAATGACGACATTGGCAAAAGTTAGAGCGCAAAATGAGAGAGTTAATACCCGAGTGAACCTGAACCAAACTATGTAATGCCTAATTTCTATTTTTGGGATGCGTAGGCAATTTCATCCTAAAGTTCGGTCGTAACCATCTCCAACTCAACTGTCCTATTTGTTTATTTGATCGGGCATCTTTTTCTATTATCTGTTAGCTCGGTTGTGTGATCTTCATCTTGGCAGAAGGGCCGGTATGGTGATTACAGTTATGGGCAGTTGCGATCTGCTGATTCGAGGTTGTGTATCTTAAGGACTGATTCCGTGCGTGTCAGGCAGTGATCATTTTCGAAAAGGGTTTTGAAAAGTTTTAATAAAAGTTGATTTTTTCTCAAAATTTTACCTTTTACAACTTAGACCATTTTGGGACCAAAAGAAAATTTTTTAGTGCTCACAATTTTAATTCCATTGATTTTGTCACAAGTACACCCTCCAACTCTCTGATTAAGTCAAAGTTGCTTTTACATCATAAAACTGGAAAAGAAAAGTCAAACAATAAACTAGGGGCATAGATGAGCCAGTTGTTCCTGTGTTCTCTGCTCATGCTTACGGAAGTTTGTGTAGCCAAAGTTGGCCTAACTTGTGCCTCATCCTCAAGCCAAGCTAAACACTCGCCAGAAAGAGCGTAACTGAAACTAGGGACAGGGGGGGCCAGAAGCTCTCTTGTCCTCCAAGCAGTGAGGTACCGAGTCAAGTGCAAACCACGAATGGGAAATGGAGCCAAGTATGCCACCCCCCCTAGCTGGAAGTGTCTAATCGTGTCCAAATTGGCATCTGAACCGGAAAGGGAAATAGAACATGCAGTGTGTGAGGCCAATTAATTGTATACCCGGTTGACGAGACATGTTGTAGCTCATCTGTAGACACCCCATTTTTGACCGTCCTCAAGACTTAGATGTTCTTGCAGGTCCATCCAGTGACAAGTTTGATTGCTCATCGAGCACTCGAATTCGTGACGAAACGCCACAGGTTTGAGCTTTCCAAACCCTGCATCAATTCTATCTCATTTTAGGACCATGTTTTGGTCCTTCCAACATGTTGTTTTTGGTGGATTGTCGGCCATTTTTGGGCACTGCCGGCCATGGATTTTGGCCTGCTGGCCATTGATGTGCCTTGCCGGCCATCAATGAGCCCCTGTCGGCCATCACTGATGGCCGGCTGGCCACCAGTGCATCAGTAGATATTTTATGATATTTTGTGCCAGCTGTTTGCACAGATTGGAGCATCAGCTTGCACGTGGATGGTTGGATCTTTTTGAGAGAATTTTGTATCTTCTATATATAGAAGTGTGGGGGCCGAATATTGGTAGACGTAAAGAGGCCAAATAATTAGACTTGGAGAGTAGAAATATATACATCGCATTCGGTCCGTCTTATACATACAAATCCAGAAGTACCCTATTCGGCCAAATAACTAGTTGAGTAAGGGGCCGAGTAAAGGAGTCGAGTAAATAGTTATATAGCGAATTAAAGGTGGGCCCAGCCCTAAGCCCCAACAAAGAAAATATATAAATAGAAGAACATCAGCCAGAGAAAGGTATGTGAGAATTATTACGCTGACTTGACCGTCGGAGTGCTAATTCTGGCATCCCCGACCGGAGTGTTTATTCCTTTTCAGGTTGCTAGCTGAGGATCTCGAGCGTCCCAGTGGATCAAAAGAGTATTTCCAAAGCACTTCCCCACAATTGACGCCGTCTATGGGAATACTCAACTGCATCCATGGCAGGCATAACGGAAGAGCCTTCGATAGTCACTGACGAAACCACACAGAGGGATGACCTCACTCCAACGAGCATGCTTGGACCGGAGACTAATGCCACAAGACGTGCCTTGAACTTCGACTCACTTGCCCAGAACTTACCCTCGACTTCAGCACATAAGACAATGCAAGTGATCGTGGAACATGCGAAGCAAAACGAACAAAGGCTGGAAAACATGATCACTGAGAACAAGCACCTCTGTCAGGATTTGGCCCTGGAAGTAGCAAAATCCAAGCAAGTTGCTTGCCATGATCCTAGACGACCTTTGAGAGAAGATGGCTGACAACCTCGAGTTCGACGACAAGAAAATGACAGTGATTCTGACTCATTATCCCCAGAACCCAAAAGGAAGGGACGAGTTGAAATCACTAGCTCCTCCGAAGAGAGTCTGCGTGCACGCTATAAGCGAAGGCGAAATGGTTCAGGTGAAGAGGACCAACATAATCCCTTTGTGCGACGGATCGCGAAGGCAGTACTACCCAAAAAGTTTAAAGCCCCATCGTTCACCCTGTATGACGGGAAATTAGACCCCACTGATCACATCCGACATTACAAGCAAGCTATGACGTTGCATGCGGACGACGAAGCCCTCATGTGCCGAATATTTCTAAGCAATTTGGGACCGTTGGCCATCCGATGGTATTACAAATTGGAACCAGCATTGATTAAGAGCTTCCATCAACTCCAAAAATCCTTCAGGGCAAGTTTCATCACCAATGAGGTCCAGCCGACGTAGGCCGACTCTCTCTGGGCAATGCAAATCCAGTCAGGGGAAACATTACGGGCGTATTCGGCGCGCTATTGGAAATGCTTTAATCTTGTGGATGACACCTGTAATGACTCCACGGCTATCACCGCCTTTAAAATGGGGTTGCATGCTGATAGTGCCCTCCGCAGTTCCTTGACTAGAAGGCCCCCAAAACAGTCTGGTCGTTGATGAAAAAAAGTTGAGGAATATTGTAAAGTTGAAGATGACGCACTGTGGGTCAAATCCGGACACTGGGCCATCCTGATGGCCCCATCGGAAATTATTCAGCCGATAAATTCTGTACCGTCACGAAGCCCTGAACCATAGGGCCGGCCTAAACGAGACAACAAAAATTCACGCGGATCAAATGGCCAATGCTCCCACCGAGCTAATGAACAACTTCAAGTGGATAACAAGTGTGCAAGGCATGCGGCCAAAAAATATACGGAGCTATCGGAGCCGATCAGCACGGTTTTGACTAAAATTCAACATCTGTCATTCTTCAAGTGGCCGCCCAAGATGGTGGGACCTCCCAACACAACGAGACGGGATAGGCGGTGCGAATATCACAAAGATCACGGTTATGGCACTGACAGTTGCTATGCTCTGAAAGACCACCTTGAGAAGCTGGTATAAGATGGTAGGCTCCAGCAACACGTCCGAAAGAACAACTCAACCAAAACAGTTTCCCTAAGAGAGGATTCACCTCCGCTCGGCGTAATCCATATGATATATAGCCTGCCGACAGCCCCCGCCGTACATTCAATTTAGTCACATCCTGGTCCCCAAAAGCAAATCACACCAGCAAAACGGCCCTATGAAGCTCCGAGTATTACCTTCGACGATTCTGATTTGACTGGCGTAACACTCCCCCACACTAATCCATTGGTCACCGAACTACGCGTGAATCGATTCACCGTTGAACGCATTCTCATAGACCAGGGGAGTACTTTAGAGGTTATGTATTACAAGACCTTCATCAAACTCGGGCTCACCGAGTCGGACCTGTCTCTGGCTTCTTGTCCGTTATTCAGCTTCAATGCTAATCCAGAATATCCGTTGGGAAAAATCACGCTACCAGTTCGAGCGGCCTCCTGAACATTAGATGTGGAGTTCTTGGTTGTCAAGCTGCCTTTGCTGTATAACCTTATCATGGGTCGAACTTGGCTATATGCCATGCATGCCGTGCCCAGCACCTATCATCAACTACTCCGCTTCTCGACTGAATGAGGCATCGAACAAATCCATGGTTCCTAGAAATTGGCACAAGCATGTGATCTTCTCACTACAAAGACACCAAGAGAGCTGGAGGTGAACTGTATTGAGGTGTCGGATCGCAAGATCTTGGATGATGTTGGACGGCTCCCGAGTGAAAAGGCTACGGAAGCCCCAGACCGAGTTAAAATTGATAGGGATCTTGACAGGTTCTTCATGGTCGGCACCTCCTTAAATAAAATTGACAGGCAACAGCTAATTGCCTTCTTGCTCGGCAACCTTGATGTATTCGCATGGTCGCCGTATGAAATGCCAGGGGTGGATCCATTTGTTTTTAAGCACCGTTTGAATGTTGACCCCAAATGTAGGCTGATTATTCAGCGAAGCCAGCAGTTAGCCGCATAACACACTGCTGCCGTTATTGAAGAAGTTGACCGGTTGTTTGATGCCGTGGCAATCCGGGAAGTGACCTATCCTACATGGCTGTCAAATACTGTGGTGGTAAAGAAGACGAATGGAACTTGGCGTGTCTGTGTGGACTTCATGGATTTAAATAAAGCTTGTCTCAAAGATTGTTCTCCTCTCTCCAGAATTGATCAACTCATAGACGCCACGGCACATCATCAACGTATGTGCTTCCTCGATGCCTACAGAGGCTACCATTAAATCACCATGCACCTGGAGGACCAAGGCAAAACTGAATTCCTCACCCCAAGAGGAACCTATTGCTATAAGGTTATGCCTTTTGGGGTGAAGAATGCAGGGGCAACTTACCAAAGACTAGTCACTGCCATGATCAAGCAGTAACTCGGCCGTACTATGGAAGTGTACATTGACGATATGGTGGTCAAGTCAAAAGAAGAGAAAACTCACCTGGCCGACTTAGAGGAGACATTCGGCCTTTTACGCAAGTCCAAAATGAAGCTGAACACTTTCAAGTGTGCGTTTGGGATCGGATCCGGCAAATTCCTTGGCTACATTGTCAATCACTAGGGAATCGAAACCAACCCGAGGCAAATCACAACAATATTAGAACTCGACTCCCCTCGATCAGTGAAGGAGGTTCAAAAGTTGATGGGGTTGGCCGCCGCACTCAACAGGTTCATTAGGGGTTCTACAAACCACTGCCGACAATTCTTTCATACCCTCGGCAGGGCAAGGGTTTTGAATGGACCTCCGAGTGCGAAGCCGCTTTCAACGATCTGAAGACCTACCTCCGATCAGTTCCACTCTTGACAACTCCTTTGGCAGGTGACCTACTCATTTTATACCTAACAGTTTCCGACCGGGTAGTCAGTGTCGTACTGTTAAAGGAAGAGCTTAGGGAGCAGCGGCCAGTGTACAATATGAGCAAAGCAATGGTTGATGCCGAAACACTTTACCTTCCATTGGAAAAAATCCTCCTAGCCCTCATCACGACAACAAGAAAGTTGATGCATTACTTTCAGGGGCATACCATCGGGGTACTAATGGACCACCCCCTCTGGTCAGTACTCTATAGTGCAAAAGCATCAGGGCGCATTTCAAAGTGGGCTCTTGAACTCGGCCAGTATGATATTCAGTTTCTGCCCGGAACCTTAATCAAAGGGCAAGTGCTTGCCGACTTTGTGGCCGAATTCACTGGTGGTCTTGTCGACTTCAAGTCTGATGAATACAACCCAGGCCGAACTGGAGAATTTATGTTGGGGACATTTGGTAGCTATATTGTGACGGATCGTCTAATCAACGCGGCAGTGGGGCCGGAGTAGTAATCATGGCTCCTGACGGAGTAATAATCGAGCAGGCTGTCAAACTCGATTTCGAAGCATCAAACAATGAAGCCGAATACGAGGCCCTGCTAATCGGCTTGTGGAATGCACATCTCCTTGGTGCTCGGCGTCTGCTTGTATTCTGTGATTCTAAACTGGTGATCAATCAGCTAAAGGAGGAGTACGCGGCCAAAAACAACCGCATGGCCGCTTACATGAAAATGGCAAATGCCTTGCTGGCAAAATTTGATCATCATGAACTGAACCAAATAACCCGTGATTAGAACACACATGCAGACGCCCTGGCTTGCCTAGCCTCCGCCATTAACTCAGAGATTAAGCGGACAATCGAAGTGGGTTTCATCCCTAATCCAAGCATTGGCCCTTTGGAAGATGTCCAGATCAATGTCATAGATCTAGGTCCGAGTTGGATGGACTCCATTGTTGCATTCCTATCTTCCAAGTAGCTCCTGTCGGATAAGAAAGAAGCGCACAAGCTACGAAACAAAGCCCTTTGATACTATCTGGATCCACAAGGAAAACTTTACAAAAAATCCCTCTCTGGCCTGTACCTCGAGTGCGTTCATTCGAATAAAGTCGAGGGACTTCTGACTGAAATACATGAAGGTAGCTGTGGTGCCCATTCTGGAGGGCGCTCTTTGGCCCACCGAGCTGTGACATAGGGGTATTATTGGCCGACAATGAGAGTTGATGCTGAATGTTACATGAAGAAATGTGAACAGTGCCAGAGGTTTTCTCCCTTAACCCATCTGCTTGCTGAAGAGTTAAGCTCTATAACCAGTCCTTGGCCGTTTGCCTAATGGGGACTTGACATCGTCGCGCCCCTGGCAACAAGCGATTTTTGATTGTCGCAACAGATTATTTCACAAAATGGGTAGAAGCGGAGACACTAACGCACATTCGAGATACTGATGTGAAGCGTTTTGTATGGAGAAATATTATAACGCGATTCGGCATTCCAAGAGCACTCATTTCAGATAACAGCACCCAGTTTGATTGCCGTGTCTACCGAGAACTATGCGGCAAGTCTGGTATTCGACCCTATTTCTCCATCCCGGCTTATCCACAGAGTAATGGCCAGCCTGAAGCCTCTAACAAAGCCATTTTGGACGGCATCAAGAAGAGGCTGGAGAAAGCAAAAGGCAGATGGGCCGAAGAATTGCTAACTGCATTGTGGGCACATCGAACTACTCCGAGACGTTCCATTGGGGAAACATCGTTCGCTTTGTGTTTTAGAAATCAAGCAATTATCCCCTTGGAGATCGGCCTCCCAACTCTGAAATCAAAAGTTTTTGATACGGGCCGAAACGACGTGATGTTGGCTTTGGATTTAACTCCGATTGAAGAATGAAGAGACCGTGCCCTTGTATCCATGGCACGGTACCAGCAGTAGTTCGCTAAGTCATATAATTAACGTGTCCAGCTACGCCTCTATGTGCCAGGGGAATTGGTCCTGAAGAAAGTGCTTCCCGCTGCCTGGAATCCGGCTGATGAAAAACTGGGTCCTAACTGGGACGGCCCCTATCAGGTCGACTCGATCGTAGGAACAGGGACATATCGGCTCAAAGACATGTCAGGGAGGAATCTGCCATGCCCTTGGAATTCACCTCATTTGCGTAAATTCTATCATTGAACCCGACATGTGAGGCATGATACTTGTTTTGAGTGATTCACCATGTACACATTTCGCTTTTGCAATGCAAACATTCGTATTTTCTCAGTATGAAACTCAGTTCAAAAGTATGTCGAATAAAGACTCCGGATTCGGAGCGCCCTTCGTGGATCTCATGATTGGCCAAGATAAAAAAGCCTCCGAATTCGGAGCACCATTCGCGCAGGTCACGTTTAGGCCAAATAAAGACTCCAGATTCGAAGCGCCTTTCGTGGATCTCACGATTGGCCAAGATGAAAAAGCCTCCAAATTCGGAGCGCCTTTCGTGGATCTCACGATTGGCCAAGATAAAAAAAACTTTGGATTCGAAGCGCCCTTCGTGGATCTCACAATTGGCCAAGATGAAAAAGCCTTCGAATTCGGAGCCCCATCCGTGCAGGTCATGTTTGGGCGAAGTAAAGACTCCGGATTCGGAGCGCTTTTCGTGGATCTCACGATTAGCCAAGATGAAAAAGCCTCCGAATTCGGAGTGCCCTTCATGGATCTCACGGTTGGCCAACATGAAAAAGACTCCAAATTCGGAGCCCCATCCGTGCAGCTCACGTTTGGGCCGAATAAAGACTCCGGATTCGGAGCGCCTTTCATGGATCTCATGATTGGCCAATATGAAAAAGCCTCCGAATTCGGAGCCCTATCCTTGCAGGTCACGTTTAGGCCGAATAAAGACTCCAGATCCGGAGCGCCTTTGTGGATCTCACGATTGGCCAAGATTAAAAAGGCTCCGAATTTGGAGCCCCATCCATGCAGGTCACGTTTGGGCCGAATAAAGACTCCAGATTCAGTGTGCCCTTCATGGATCTCACGATTGGCCAAGATGAAAAAGACTCCGAATTCAGAGCCCCATCCATGCAGGTCACGTTTGGGCCGAATAAAGACTCCGGATTAGGTGCGCCTTCGTGGATCTCATGACTGGCCAAGATGAAAAAGACTCCAAGTTCAGAGCTCCATCCGTGGAGGTCACGTTTGGGCCGAATAAAGAATCCGGATTCGGAGCACCTTTCATGGATCTCACGATTGGCCAAGATGAAAAAGCCTCCGAATTCAGAACCCCATCCGGGCAGGTCACGTTTGGGCCGAATAAAGACTCCAGATTCGGAGCGCCTTTCGTGGATCTCACGATTGGCCAAGATGAAAATGCCTCTGAATTCAGAGCCCCATCTGTGCAGGTCATGTTTGGGCCGAATAAAGACTTCGGATTCAGAGCGCCTTTCGTGGATCTCACGATTGGCCAAGATAAAAAAGCCTCCGAATTCGGAGCCCTATCCGTGCAGGTCACGTTTGGGCCGAATAAAGACTCCGGATTTGTAGCGCCTTTCGTGGATCTCACGATTGGCCCGGATGAAAAACCCTCTAAATTCAAAACCCCATCCGTGCAGGTCACATTTGGGACGAATAAAGACTCTGGATTTGGAGCGCCTTTCGTGAATCTCACGATTGGCCAAGATAAAAAAGATCCAGATTCAGAGCGCCCTTTGTGGATCTCACGTTGGCCAAGATAAAAAGGCCTCTGAATTCGGAGCCCCATCCGTACAGGTCACGTTTGGGCCGAATAAAACTCCGGATTCGGAGTGCCTTTCATGGATCTCGCGATTGGCCAAGATAAAAAAGCCTCCAAATTCGGAGCCCCATCCGTGCAGGTCACGTTTGGGCCAAATAAAGACTCCGGATTCGGAGCGCCCTTCGTGGATCTCACAATCTACTAAGATGAAAAAGACTCCGAATTCGGACCCCCATCAGTGCAGGTCATGTTTAGGCTGAATAAAGAGTTTGGATTCGAAGCGCCTTTCATGGATCCCACGATTGGCCAGGATGAAAAAGCCTCCGAATTCGGAGCCCATCCGTGCAGGTCACGTTTAGGCCGAATAAGGACTCCGAATTCAGAGCGTTCTTTGTGGATCTCACGACACATGGCGAAAATTGAAACATGCAAGCATTCAAAATGAAATGATTCATTACATTGAATCGGCACAAGCCGCATACATAAATTAAAGCATGCAAGCATTCAAAATGAAATGTTTCATTAAGTTGAACTGGCACAAACCGTATTAACATAAGTTGAAGCATGCAAACATTCAAAACAGAGTATTTTATTAAATTGACCAATAAACACATAGTTGGCGCCCAATCTGAGTTAGCATTTACAATATGTTCAATTTTATTTGGCGTCACCCTCGTCATCACTATTCTCGATTTTGAAAGTGCCAAAGGGAAAATGATGACGTTTGTATAATGGCAACGCTGATTCAACGCCTGCTTCTTGGAGAGCCTCTGCAGCTTGGAGAGCCTTAATTCACCCGTGCCTAAAACCCCGATTCTCGCATCGGCGTACTTCCTCGACGAGTTTCTCTTTAGTCTTGTCTATCCCGACTCTCTGGCCGTCGTGAAAGCCTTTTTCGTAACCCATGGACCTTGCAGTCTTTACTGCAAACATGCTTGTTGTATCTCGATCGGCAATCACGTGACTTAACAGCCGTTGGGTCACTCTCTCCTCAACGACTGGGTTAGATCCAGCCGCACGCGGCTTGATAGTTTGGGCCTTCCTCAGCTCACGCTCGGCCTTCTCCACACGAGTCTCTAAGTTGCAAATTCGTTCGTTCTTCTGCTCTATCTCCCGCCACGCGGCACGTAGACGTATGGCGACTTCATAGGCAGTATACAACCCTTTTACTGCTCCATGGATGCCCTCTCGAAACACTTTGAAATCCTGTCAACCAAACATTGACTGCTGGACTTCCGGTGAAAAAATCTGTCAAGCGAACTCGACTACTACACCTGGGTTGTGAATAACAGAATCCACCTCCGTCATCGGTTTATTTCCCACAAAAATCACCAAACTCAACGGTCGCGGTGTCGCATCGGATTCACTTCTCGGTCGTGGTCGAGGTGAGCTACCTCATTACTGTTTTTCCCTTCTGGGTGATCTACTTCGAT
Source organism: Camellia sinensis (assembly GCF_004153795.1). NCBI lineage: Eukaryota > Viridiplantae > Streptophyta > Magnoliopsida > Ericales > Theaceae > Camellia > Camellia sinensis. Next base: position 875,899 of record NW_021027216.1, on the reverse strand, counting down.
GACTTGGGGGCTGACGTTTTTCCCGTTCCTGTGCGTGTGGGCTCGTCACTGCGATTCATTTAAGTGTCAAGCTTAGCCAATGTCCGCCCTCCTCCTTTGCTGTTGAAGAATAGCCTATTTGACATTCGCACGTATCTAACCTTCTGTAAAAAACTGGTTTAAATTGAGTCTAAACACAATAAGTGGATTTACGGGCATGAAGAACTCACCCCATTTATTCCTAACGCATGCAGTGCCCCCGAGGCGATTTCATTAATGTTAAACTTCAAAAGTCTGATGCCGATCGACGTATGCCGCAGCCACTCCCTGAACTAATGATATTTGGCCTTTGGAGTTCATACATTGGCTGGGGCAGGGGCAGATTTATTAATCTGATCGGCCTAATATCTAGGCCCGATGCCGATCGACGCGTGCCGCAGCCACTCCATGAACTAATGATATTTGGCCTTTAGAGTTCATACATTGGTTGGGGCAGGGGCAGATTTGTTAATCTGATTGGCCAAATATCTAGGCCCAATGCCGATCGACATGTGCCGCAGCTACTCCATGAACTAATGATATTCGGCCTTTGGAGTTCATACATTGGTTGGGGTAGGGGCATATTTATTAATATGATCGGCCAAATATCTAGGCCCAATGCCAATTGACGTGTGCCGCAGCCACTCCATAAACTAATGATATTCAGCCTTTGGAGTTCATACATTGGTTGAGGCAGGGGCAGATTTGTTAATCTGATCGGCCAAATATTTAGGCCTAATGCTGATCGACGTGTGCCGCAGCCATAAGAGTAGATTCATTAAGCTAATCGGCTATTCTATGAGGCCCTGAGCCGTTGCACTTATTCGGATAAATTGAAGGATAAATTACTAAATTGCCTAGTTATCTAATCGGGAAGTGTACACAGATGTTTTATCCCAAGTAGCAAAAATCAATACTATTCATCAATAGCAAAATTAAGCACAAACAATAGCAAAGCACAAAAGAAATTTTCATTAGTAAATTAGGTACATATGAAAACTACTAAAAAAAAAGCTATTACTTTACATGGAAGATGCCTGGCAAAAACTTAAAAACAGTAGCCATTTTACACATAAAAACTACTAAATGAAAAGCTATAACAATACATTCAAAATCCTTAACAAAAACAACTAGAGTACCGCCCTAATCAACCCTCGGAGTCAGACTCCAGTGATTCAATGTCCATTTGTTCGTAGGGAATCGCCATAGCCAATGTCACATTTGCAGCAGCAAGGGCTTTGAGCGAGCCGTGTTTGAATCCCCAATTCTCAAATTTGGGGATTCTTCCACATAATTTGCATGGGCGGCGCGTTGCCCAGCCTTGTACGCCTTGGAAGCCTCGGAGTCGGCTATTTCCTTTGCCTTCTTCGATTCTTCCAAGTCGGTCTCCAGTTTGGCAATCACCTTTTGGGCTAACTTGAGCACACCTTCGCTCGCGTTTGCCCTCTTCTCGGCGGCCAATCTGAGCTGGTCAGAATTTCTCGCCCTTTCCATCTCGGCCTCGGCCTTTGCACTTTCCATCATTGCCCACGCCGCTTCGAACTCAGCCCTACTCCTCTCACCCTCAACTTTTGACTTTAAATAGCCAATTCATTCGATGGCGTCATGCTGGCGCCGGCCTATCTCGGCTATCCTTCTGACCATCTACAAAGCAAGAAATTAAAACCAAAACAATATACACATAAAAGTGAAAGACAGGATCAAGTTATATACCAGAAGAGCCGATTGTGCAGCTAATGCTATTGCCAACAGATCTGGCTCTGCCCGAAAAGCCGCCTTGTGAGCCGGCAATGAGACCGACGAAGCCATGCTCAACACCATGGCTGGGTCTTTCATAGTCGACGCGTCAGAGGAGATCGGCGTGATTTTTATCTTTAGTTGAATGACAAAGGGCACAACCACATCCGACTACTCTAAGCGCGGCCGTTTGTCAGCGGGGTTTTCTTCAAAGTCGGCCTCGACCTCGACAGGACGTTTCCCCCCTCGCTCGACCTCCTGATTCGCCTACTCTACCGACTCCGACTCCGACTCAGCATTCTGGGTTTGAGCCATTGCCACTTCGACAACAGGCAAGGAGGGCTCAGCATCGGCGGCGGGTAGCACTTCCGATCGAATGGCCTCTATTCTCCGCCGCACGGCCATTCTTTCAGCATTTTTCTTTTTGGCGAGTTGTGTGAGTGACAACCCGACCATGTCCTTAGGTTACGTGCCGGGAAGGTCTTCTAAACCAGTAAAGATGTTGTCAAAGGAAACGTCCCCTCGACCCGAAATGGACAGAGGGTTGGCTGAATTGAGGCCAGCTTCCTCAAAGGCCAACTTCAAAGCCTCGTCTACTTCGGCTTCTGACTGGTTTGACTCTTTAGCTACCTCCTCAGCTACCTCCGCCTGTTCCAAGTCGGATCCGTCCAAACCAACTTGCCACAAGTTTTTTAAGTTGGTTAAAACAAGAGCCGTAAGAAACTCTTTACCCCTCAGGATAGGGATGTTTTCTGTCGCCGAAAAGGTCATATACGTCGGCTCGTATCGAAGAAGAATGTGGCCCGCCCTCCCTTGTTTCTGAAGGCTTGGACGGCCGAAGTATTTGAGCACCACTTTAATTTTAGCAAGAACGATGTCGTCGATTGAAATCAAAGCTTTCTTCAAATCGTTTCCTACACAAGCAAAACCATGAGACCGTAAAAATAAAGCCTTGTAAATATAAGAAAAATAAACGGAAGAAGCTATATGGCCACCTGGTTCACCCCTCTGTCTAGGAATAGGATTTAGGTGGTCCTCGCCTTCACCAAATTCTCAGTTACCTCAGACAACGACCATGACATCATTGACTCGCTTGCCAGAGCTGGAAAGCATAGTCACTAATTGATGGTTGGTGTCTTTGGCCCTAAGGAAATAATGCCCATGCCGGCTAGAAGACTTGGCCAAGGCATAACAATGCCGCATAGCAGATATGTCGAGATTAATCCTAAGGTGACAGTTTAACTCTATAATCCCCATTACGATTCAAAAAAAGTTTACATTAGGTTGGGAAGGGATTAGACCTCAATGGCGAAGGACAACACTAAGGAATGGGTGAAGGGGAAAACAGACTCCGCCTTCTGCAATTGATAAGAGAGGGAAGACGATTGTGTTTTCATCAGCCCTCTCCTTATCAAGGGTGGCGTCTGTCACAAGTGACAGACGGACGTCATCAGGGATAGAAAAATGGCATCGAAAGCCTGAGACTCGATCCACGGAGAGGAGGTCTTTCAAATGCTTTGCCATTTTCATCAGCCTATAGGAGTACGCTAAACTAAAAGCAAACTAGGAAAAGGGATTCAAAGCAGAGAGGAAGGGAACTTATAAGAGGCAGAGAGGACAATGAGGGATAAAAGGAAGTTGCAGAGGTGAGTCGGAAGGCACTCCAAGAGCTTCAAGCATCAAAAAATGTGTGTTCGAAAAGACGACAAAATTTTAAATCACAATAAATAAAAGAAGCGTATGAAGGGGCGAGAAGTTGTAATGATGACCGAAAGGCGTGAGCTCAGACATCCACATTGGAATGAGGTTAGCCGTCGAATTTCAGCTGACTTTTCGAGTTCGAAACCAAACACATCAGCTAACTGTTGTTAGTGGAGTGTTTGGAGGGCAATTGTGGGGGCCGAATATTGGGAGACGTAAAGAGGCTGAATAATTGGACCTGGAGAGTAGAAATATATACATCGCATTTGGCCCGTCTTATACATACAAATCCAGAAGTACCCTATTCGGCCAAATAACCAATTGAGTAAGGGGCCGAGTGAAGAGCAGTTTGCAACAAAAGGAGCCGAGTAAATAGTTATACGGCGAATTGAAGGTGGGCCCAGCCCTAAGCCCCAAGAAAGAAAAGATATAAATAAAAGAACATCAGCTAGAGAAAGGTATGTGAGAATTATTACGCGTAACTTAAGATACAAGTAACTAAGAGAGCATACACTGACTTGACCGTCGGAGTGCTAATTCCAGCACCCCCGATCGGAGTGTTTATTCATTTTAAGGTTGCTAACTGAGGATCTCGGGCATCTCAGTGGATTAAAAGAGTATTTCCAAACCACTTCCCCACAAGAAGTCTTCCTCTTGCATGCAAGGGGTTGAAAATTTTGAAGACAAAAATTTCTCTCTCTCTAGATCCTCTCTCTCTAAATATATTGCCTTAAAGCCTAAATTCTCTACACTTTTGCGTGTGGGCTCTTGATCAAACTTGCTCATCTTTGTGTTGAGGTTGCTTGAGGTCTTATTTGAGCTCTAGAAGAGGATTTTTGTTTGGCTTGACTTGCCTTTCTTGCCTAAATAGCATCTTGTCTTCAAAGATGTAGAATACTTGTATTTTTAGCTTAATTTAAATACTTGTTTGGCCATCTTTGCATGCTGTATTGAGGCTGGTTTTGAGCTCTAAAATCTCTGTTTTTATGGTTTAAAATGGTGGTTTAGGTTTGTTTTGGAATTAGGGGTGGTCCACCCTTCTTGTTGCTTGCTTGTTAAAGTGTTGTGCCATTTTTCAAAGCTTTTAAAACAACTTTTTTTGGCCTTTTAACCACTGAATTCTCGGGGAATTTCAGTGGTAAAAAGTGTGTTTTGAAGTCCAAAATAGGAGGGGGTGGCCTTCCTTCCTTGTGTCTTGTTTGTAAGTGTAGATAGCCTAACATGTGAGCATATTTTTCTACCTTTTTGTGACTTGATTTCAGGCATATTTTAGGGTCTGATTTGGCATGATTTGACTCTGTTTTGAGCTATCTTGGTCATATGAGTCTTGTCTTGTATAGCTATAGTGCAAATGCCTTCACTAGCTTTATGTTTTAAGGCCTCTAACATGTTTTGCTTGAGATGATTGCCTGTTGTAGCATCATTTAACATGTGATTTTAGTATATAAAGCTCTATCACACTCTCACTTATTTCACTCTTTCATTACTTTTGAGAGTTGTGCTTTGAGCCTTGTTTGCGAGCTAACATGTGCACATGTTTTTCTAGTCTTTTATGCTTTAATCTTAGTATGTTTTAGTCACTGTTTTGGCATGTTTTAGCTCTATTTTGAGCTGGTTTGGTCATTTGAGCTTGATATTGCATGCCTCTAGTGTAATGCTCTTCACTAGTTTAATGCTTTTGGCTTTTGAACATGTTGTGCATGTGTTGCTTGCATGATTTAATGCCGTTTTTCATGCCATTTCAGCACTAAAAAGTTTGCAACCTCCCTCTATTCTTCACTTTTTAGTTTGCTTTGAAAGTGGTCTTGAGCCCCTTGTTGGCTTGAGTGTGAACTTGAGGCTCTCATGCCTAATGGTTTTAACCCTCTTTTGAGGGTTCTTCCCAACCAATAGCATGAGGCCTCTTTCATCCTCAAGACACTTGTGGTTTAGGCCATCTTTCCAACTGGAGGACTCTCACCTTGGTCAAATTGACTAAAGAATGGTTTGGTAACCTAAAATGTGTAAATAAAACTTGACAAGTAAAACATGACCAAGATAAGCAGGTTGTGTTTGCATTGCATGTGTTCAATTGGACGTTATATTGAACACAAGGTAGATTAGTCCATTTCATACTCAAAGTGATGAAATGAGCCAATCTCCTTTGTCTCCATTACCTTGGATCATTCATGACAAGGTAGTGGTCTAAAGTCATGTTTTTGTGCATTTATTGAAAGTGTACAACTTGGATCTTTGGCCATCATGCATTGAAAATGCTTGATTGGTGGTTTTGGATCCAAGAGTGCCACTCCTTTGATGCTTTGATATGATAATGTTTTGAGATGATAAAAAGGGGACAAGTATAAACATATCCTTGGAAAACCCTCCATTTTCCTCTGTTTGTACTCTGTTGCAGTGTGGTGATTCAGCACACCAGTGGCTGGCAATGGCTCCCTCATGGCCGACAGCGGCTTCATCCTTGGCCGGCATGGCACATTTTTGGTCGGTAGATGGCCGACAGCAACCATTTATGGCCGGCAGGCCACTGGTGCAGTCCTCAACATTGAATTGGTAAGGTGGATGTCATGATCCGAACCCGCCCCTATGGATTAAGGTCATAACCAGCCAGTAATCAAGATTTACCTACGGCCTCAAGCAATCTCAAACGTATCTCATCAGAGTTAAGGGGCCAAAACGGAAGCAAGTTTAGGAAACTTTGTCCATAGAGTTGTGCTTACTATGATAGCAAAAATCATTCCAAAGTCTTTCATAATAACTCACACAAACCATAATATTAGTCTATATTCAGGAACTTTCAGTTAGGCAGTCAGCCAAACAAAACCTATTATACAAAGGTGATTCAACGTTTTTGCCAAGATAGCAATATATAACCAAAAACAAAAGGGCAAAAACAAGTCTGTGCGTGAGACGTGTAGGCTGACTCCTCTAAACTTTGACCGTTTCTCACATACTTCACCGAGGCTGGGTTTGAACATCTCTTAGCTCACCTACATACACATGAATGAGAGTGAGCAAAAGCCCAGTGAATAATATCAAGTAAAGAAGTACATGAATGAAGTTCGGAACAGTTATACATATATTGGACCGCCTTGGGCCCATTTATGGTTTTATCTAGTACATTAGACGGCTTTAAGCCCGAGCATATCCAACGGCTCTGGCCCAATCATTTTGGCCCAATCCATTCATGTCTGACGGCCTCCGGCCCAATCATTTATATCGGCGGCCTTTGGTCCAATCATTCATGCCGATGCCTTTGGCCAATCATATTGGTATAACGATAGTTGTCCACAATTCAAACAAACTTATAAACTCAAATAGGAGTAAGTAACTGGACAAATAACATAATTAATTATGTTTACTAAGATATTACTCACAGTGTTCTATCAGAGGATTCGTCCTTGTGCTCAACCCTACATAAATCATAACACATAATGGGTCACAAGTAATTCAATCCGTTCTTAATTTATTCATTCCTCTTAGGCCTCTTTCCTATCTTCTTAATCCATTCACAATGCTCAATGGCATGCCTAAGAGTGCTTAGAAGGAAAGAGAACGGAAAACGAGCCATACAATGCTCTTATTAAAATTTCTGAAACAGGGCTTCCCATCGAGCGCAGATTCCGCCGCTCGAGCGACCCCGTTCGTCTGCAAAGTTTTGGTTACCTCATTTTTGCACTCGAGCTCCACTTAGGACGCTCGAGCTAAGAGTCAATATACGTGTACAGACGCTCCAGCATAACTCTACCAGCTCGAGCGGACATCAATGCTTCAAAATTCTGGGAGCTAACATTTCACGCTCGAGCGGCATTCTTCCCGCTCAAGCGGAGATGCCAATTCTGGATTTCTAGAATTTTTTTGAAGCTTAAACTTGATATTCAAAGGCCCTAAACTCATGATTTTGGTTCAAAAACATGGAAACACATTATATAATATGAGAACTAACTAATATGAGGCCAATTGTTCAAAATCATGATCTAATTCTCAAATTAATCACATTCTCTTGTATAGTCAAAACCCATGCATTCAAACTTCATACAAGCCTCATATCTCTATCAATCAAGCATGCATGTTAGTTTTGACTCCAATTCTTTTTCAAATGGCACCAATGATGCTTGTAATCATGAAAGTCAACAAAGCCATGCTTACATGTATGCTTCAATGCTCAATTTTTCATAATTAACATGTTACATGCTAGCTTATGCAAATTCATGGCAATTCTAAACATGCATGTGCATATAGACTTCAATCTCATCATAATCAACTCAATTCATGTTCTTGATTACCATTAATTTTGAATTTACGAAATTCCAAACTCAAACTTGTGAATTCATGTCTAATTACTCACCTAGAGCTCAAATCTTCCAATTATGGTTAATTCTTGAGTTGATCTTCAAGATCTTCAAGCTTCTTGTCTAATTCTCCAACTTGAGCTCCCTCCCTCTCTACAAATGGCACACTCTCTCTCTATAGTGCAACCTCATCAAATATGAGCTCAAAGGAATAATTGAGTGCATATAAGCTATTTGTAGGCTTGACTAATCAAATTGATTACAGCTAAGTAATTGACCCTATTTCAATCGTTTTGAATCTAATTATTTGGTTTGAATCGATTTTCAATTAAATTTCACCGTAGGCTCTAAAATTATGCTAATCACAATGGCGTAGTCAATTTCGATTTCTGTGGCCAATAAGGCTTCAATTTTCAGTTCATGATAGCAAGTTGAACAGATTTTCCTACGGTGAGCAATAGAAATTCAAAACCACATATATCATATTAAATGGCACTCGAAATTATATTAAACACATAATCACAACCATAATTAAGATCAATTAGCATAATATGGAACAGGGTTATCACAGTCTTCCCTCCTTTAGGAAGTTTTGTCCTCCAACTTATTTTACCTTCGTCGAGAAACAAATGTGGATAGCATAGTCGCATTTCATCCTCTTTTTCCCACGTAGCGTCCGTCCCATAGTGTTTTTTCCATTTTACTTTCACCATCGGGATGGACTTGCTTCTCAACTATTTCATTGTCGGTCAATGATTTGTTCCGGCCAGTCTGCGTATTCCATATTTCATCCAGAGCTATCCAGTGATAATCAATCACATGAAACGGATCTCGAAGATAACCCCTCAACATTGATATATGGAACACATTATGGATTTGTTTGAATCCCGATGGCAAAGCGACTCGATAAGCAATGGGACCAGCCTTTCCAAAACTTGAAATGGCCAATGTAACGGGGTGATAGTTTACCTTTCTTTCCAATCTTGCTTGGCCCTTCATCGGCGTCACATGAATAACACATGATCCACGACCTCATATTCAAGAGGTCTTCTTCGAACATCTGCATAGTTTTTTGTCGACTCTGAGCTGTTTTGAGCCTTTGTTGAATAATTTTGATCTTCTCAGAGGTGTCCTGCATAATTTCAGGCCAAGAAAGCCCTATCCCCGGCTTCTGTCCAACAAATTAGTGATCTACACCTCCTACCATACAAAGCCTCGTATGGTGCCATACCAATGCTAGAGTGGAAACTGCTATTGTATGCAAACTCTGCTAATGGCAAATAATTTCCCACTCCCTTGAAAATCCAAGGCACACATTCATAGCTATCTTCCAAGGTCTGTATGTTTGTTCTAATTGGCCGTCTGTCTGTGGATGGAATGTGGTACCAAACCTCAATTCTGTCACCATAGCTCTTTGCAAACTTTTCACCAATCTAGACACAAATTTCGGATCTCTGTCCGAGACAATGGACACCGGAACTCCATGTGTAACGAACAATCTCATAAAACTATACAGTAGCCAATCTATAAGCATCAAATGTAGTTCTAACAGGCAGAAAATGTGCAGATTTAGTCAGTCTATCAACTACAACCCAAATAGAATCCATATCCCGAGGAGTTCGAGATAGACCAACAACGAAGTCCATAGTCACATGTTCCCACTTCCATTCTACAATAGGGAGAGGTTGAAGCAGACCACTCGGTTTCTGATGTTCCGCCTTAACCTGCGCTGACATTGAAGGCACTTGGACACATACTTCACAATTTCTTTCTTTATTTTGGGCCACATAAGCTTTGTTTTTTCAAACCTGATACATTTTGTTATTACCCAGATGCATAGCGAATTCTGATTATCGGCTTCATCCAGAATTCTCTTCTTTAGTTCCGGAACATCTAGGCACCACATTCTATTTCAAAATTTCAACACTTCACTTTCAATGCTAAACTCTGCTTTCGGACTTGTCTCAATTCATTGATCACTTTCATGAGGAATTCATCCTCCTTTTGCCTCTGTTTAATATTCTGTAATTATTGTTGGTTCAGCTGAAATGGCGGCTATCGATCCGCCCTGTTCACACAATACAACTTCTCTTCCGGACTTCTCAAATTCTTGCAAGATTTCCTTCTGTTCAGTAAGTAACAAGCCAAACTCCCCGTCGATTTTCTGCTCAAGCATCAGCAACCATATTGGCTTTCCCAGGGTGATACTGAATCTCGAGGCCATAGTCTTTTATCAATTCGAGCCATCTTCTCTGTTACTATTTAACTCTTTTCGTGTAAAGAAGTACTTCAAACTCTTGTGATTTGTGTAGACTTCGCATTTCTTCCCCATACAAATAATACCGCCAGATTTTTTAAGCAAATACAATTGCAGCCAGTTCTAAATCATGTGTTTAGTATTCTTCTCGTGTGGCCTCCAACTGCCGAGAGGCGCAGGCAATCATCCTTCCATTCTGCATTAATACACACCCAACCCTTTATAAGATGCATCACTGAAAATCATAATGTTTTCCGTACTTGAGGGTAATGTCAGAACTAGCGCAGTGGTCAGTCTCGTTTTCAGTTCTGAAAGGCAGATTCTCTTTTGTTGTTCCATTTAACGGTTGCCCTTTACGTGTCAGTTGGGTAAGAGGCACAACTATTTTTGAAAAGTCCTTCACAAACCTTCTGTAGTACCCAGCTAAGCCCATGAAACTGCGGACCCCTGTTACATTTGTTTGGTGTAGGCCAATTCACAATTTCCTCTATCTTCTGCGGGTCCACCGAATCCCTCTTTATTGATAACATGCCCTAAAAAGATAACTTCATCCAATCGAAATTCACATTTCTTTAGTTTGGCAAATAATTTCTTTCTCTAAGTGTTTGCAAAACAGCCCTCAGATGTTGTCATGTTCAAGTCTATTCTTTGGTATATCAAACTATTCAATAAAAACCATAACAAATTCATCAAGGTAGGTCTAAAAATTCGGTTCATTAAGTCCATAAATGCTACAGGAGCATTAGTCACCCAAATGGCTAAACAGAAATTCGTAATGGCCATACCTTGTTCGAAACGCAGTTTTCTTATCATCTTCTACTTTTACTTTCAACTGGTGATACTCGGACCTCAAATCAATTTTGGAAAACACTTACAATCCCTACAACTGGTCAAATAGGTCATCAATACGGA
>NW_021027216.1:794287-864960 GCF_004153795.1 Camellia sinensis | reverse complement strand
AATATGGCCAAAAGGGCCTTTGGGTTTGGACTTCTCTTGGCTCACCTACAAACACATGAATGAGCGTGAGCGAAAGCCCAGTGAATAATATCAAATAAAAGAGTTATACAAACGGTATGTAGAACAACATGCTTCAAACGGCCTTGGGCCCAATTCATATTTTCATTTATTCGTATCAAACTGACCTTTGGCCCATTCATTTATTCATGTCGAAATGGCCTCCGGCCCATTCATTCATTCCTGTCAAAACAGCCTTTGGCCCATTCATTCATGTCAAAACAACCTCTGTCCCATTCATTCATGTCAAAATGGCCTCTGGCCCATCCATTCATTCGTGTCAAAACGGCCTTTGGCCCATCCATTCATTCTTGTCAAACTGGCCTCTGGCCAATTCATTCATTCATGTCAAACCGGCCTTTGGCCCATCCATTCATGTCAAAACGGCCTTCGGCCCATCCATTCATGTCAAAACGGCCTCTGGCCCAATCATTTTGGCCCAATCCATTCATGTCTGACGGCCTCCGGCCCAATCATTTATATCCGGCGGCCTTTGGTCCAATCATTCATGTCCGATGGCCTTTGGCCCAATCATATGGTATAACGAATAGTTGTCCACAATTCAAACAAACTTATAAACTCAAATAGGAGTAAGTAACTGGACAAATAACATAATTTAAATTATGTTTACTAAGATATTACTCACAGTGTTCTATCAGAGGATTCGTCCTTGTGCTCAACCCTACATAAATCATAACACATAATGGGTCACAAGTAATTCAATCCGTTCTTAATTTATTCATTCCTCTTAGGCCTCTTTCCTATCTTCTTAATCCATTCACAATGCTCAATGCATGCCTAAGAGTGCTTAGAAGTGAAAGAGAACGGAAAACGAGCCATACAATGCTCTTATTAAAATTTCTGAAACAGGGCTTCCCACTCGAGCGCAGATTCCGCCGCTCGAGCGAACCCCGTTCGTCTGCAAAAGTTTTGGTTACCTCATTTTTGCACTCGAGCTCCACTTAGGACGCTCGAGCTAAGAGTCAATATACGTGTACAGACGCTCCAGCATAACTCTACCAGCTCGAGCGGACATCAATGTCTTCAAAAGTTCTGGGAGCTAACATTTCACGCTCGAGCGGCATTCTTCCCGCTCAAGCGGAGATGCCAAATTCTGGAATTTCTAGAATTGTTTTTGAAGCTCAAACTTGATATTCAAAGGCCCTAAACTCATGATTTTGGTTCAAAAACATGGAAACACATTATATAATATGAGAACATAACTAATATGAGGCCAATTGTTCAAAATCATGATCTAATTCTCAAATTAATCAACATTTCTCTTGTATAGTCAAAACCCATGCATTCAAACTTCATACAAGCCTCATATCTCTATCAATCAAGCATGCATGTTAGTTTTTGACTCCAATTCTATTTCAAATGGCACCAATGATGCTTGTAATCATGAAAGTCAACAAAGCCATGCTTACATGTATGCTTCAATGCTCAATTTTTCATAATTAACATGTTACATGCTAGCTTATGCAAATTCATGGCAATTCTAAACATGCATGTGCATATAGACTTCAATCTCATCATAATCAACTCAATTCATGTTCTTGATTACCATTTAATTTTGAATTTACGAAATTCCAAACTCAAACTTGTGAATTCATGTCTAATTACTCACCTAGAAGCTCAAATCTTCCAAATTATGGTTAATTCTTGAGTTGATCTTCAAGATCTTCAAGCTTCTTGTCTAATTCTCCAACTTGAGCTCCCTCCCTCTCTACAATTGGCACACTCTCTCTCTATAGTGCAACCTCATCAAATATGAGCTCAAAAGGGAATAATTGAGTGCATATAAGCCTATTTGTAGGCTTGACTAATCAAATTGATTACAGCTAAGTAATTGACCCTATTTCAATCGTTTTGAATCTAATTATTTTGGTTTGAATCGATTTTCAATTAAATTTCACCGTAGGCTCTAAAAATTATGCTAATCACAATGGCGTAGTCAATTTCGATTTCTGTGGCCAATAAGGCCTTCAATTTTCAGTTCATGATAGCAAGTTGAACAGATTTTCCTACGGTGAGCAGATAGAAATTCAAAACCACATATAATCATATAAATGGCACTCGAAATTATATTAAACACATAATCACAACCATAATTAAGATCAATTAGCATAATATGGAACAGGGTTATCACAGTCTTCCCTCCTTTAGGAAGTTTGGTCCTCCAAACTTATTTTACCTTCGTCGAGAAACAAATGTGGATAGCATAGTCGCATTTCATCCTCTTTTTCCCACGTAGCGTCCGTCCCATAGTGTTTTTTCCATTCTACTTTCACCATCGGGATGGACTTGCTTCTCAACTATTTCAGTTGTCGGTCAATGATTTGTTCCGGCCAGTCTGCGTATTCCATATTTTCATCCAGAGCTATCCAGTGATAATCAATCACATGAAACGGATCTCGAAGATAACCCCTCAACATTGATATATGGAACACATTATGGATTTGTTTGAATCCCGATGGCAAAGCGACTCGATAAGCAATGGGACCAAGCCTTTCCAAAACTTGAAATGGCCCAATGTAACGGGGTGATAGTTTACCTTTCTTTCCAATCTTGCTTGGCCCTTCATCGGCGTCACATGAATAAACACATGATCACCGACCTCATATTCAAGAGGTCTTCTTCGAACATCTGCATAGTTTTTTTGTCGACTCTGAGCTGTTTTGAGCCTTTGTTGAATAATTTTGATCTTCTCAGAGGTGTCCTGCATAATTTCAGGCCCAAGTAAAGCCCTATCCCCGGCTTCTGTCCAACAAATTAGTGATCTACACCTCCTACCATACAAAGCCTCGTATGGTGCCATACCAATGCTAGAGTGGAAACTGCTATTGTATGCAAACTCTGCTAATGGCAAATAATCTTCCCAACTCCCTTGAAAATCCAAGGCACACATTCATAGCATATCTTCCAAGGTCTGTATTGTTTGTTCTAATTGCCCGTCTGTCTGTGGATGGAATGTGGTACCAAACCTCAATTCTGTCACCATAGCTCTTTGCAAACTTTTCCACAATCTAGACACAAATTTCGGATCTCTGTCCGAGACAATGGACACCGGAACTCCATGTGTAAACGAACAATCTCATAAACATATACAGTAGCCAATCTATAAGCATCAAATGTAGTTCTAACAGGCAGAAAATGTGCAGATTTAGTCAGTCTATCAACTACAACCCAAATAGAATCCATATCCCGAGGAGTTCGAGATAGACCAACAACGAAGTCCATAGTCACATGTTCCCACTTCCATTCTACAATAGGGAGAGGTTGAAGCAGACCACTCGGTTTCTGATGTTCCGCCTTAACCTGCTGACATTGAAGGCACTTGGACACATACTTCACAATTTCTTTCTTTATTTTGGGCCACCAATAGCTTTGTTTCAAATCCTGATACATTTTGTTATTACCCAGATGCATAGCGAATTCTGACTTATCGGCTTCATCCAGAATTCTCTTCTTTAGTTCCGGAACATCTAGGGCACACATTCTATTTCAAAATTTCAACACTTCACTTTCAATGCTAAACTCTGCTTTCGGACTTGTCTCAAATTCATTGATCACTTTCATGAGGAATTCATCCTCCTTTTGCCTCTGTTTAATTTCTGTAATTATTGTTGGTTCAGCTGAAATGGCGGCTATCGATCCGCCCTGTTCACACAATACAACTTCTCTTCCGGACTTCTCAAATTCTTGCAAGATTTCCTTCTGTTCAGTAAGTAAACAAGCCAAACTCCCCGTCGATTTTCTGCTCAAGGCATCAGCAACCATATTGGCTTTCCCAGGGTGATACTGAATCTCGAGGCCATAGTCTTTTATCAATTCGAGCCATCTTCTCTGTTACATATTTAACTCTTTTCGTGTAAAGAAGTACTTCAAACTCTTGTGATTTGTGTAGACTTCGCATTTCTCCCCATACAAATAATACCGCCAGATTTTTAAAGCAAATACAATTGCAGCCAGTTCTAAATCATGTGTTTAGTAATTCTTCTCGTGTGGCCTCAACTGCCGAGAGGCGCAGGCAATCATCCTTCCATTCTGCATTAATACACAACCCAACCCTTTATAAGATGCATCACTGAAAATCATAATGTTTTCCGTACTTGAGGGTAATGTCAGAACTAGCGCAGTGGTCAGTCTCGTTTTCAGTTCATGAAAGGCAGATTCTCTTTTGTTGTTCCATTCAAACGGTTGCCCTTTACGTGTCAGTTGGGTAAGAGGCACAACTATTTTTGAAAAGTCCTTCACAAACCTTCTGTAGTACCCAGCTAAGCCCATGAAACTGCGGACCCCTGTTACATTTGTTGGTGTAGGCCAATTCACAATTTCCTCTATCTTCTGCGGGTCCACCGAAATCCCTCTTTATTGATAACATGCCCTAAAAAGATAACTTCATCCAATCGAAATTCACATTTCTTTAGTTTGGCAAATAATTTCTTTTCTCTAAGTGTTTGCAAAACAGCCCTCAGATGTTGTTCATGTTCAAGTCTATTCTTTGAGTATATCAAACTATCATCAATAAAAACCATAACAAATTCATCAAGGTAGGTCTTAAAAATTCGGTTCATTAAGTCCATAAATGCTACAGGAGCATTAGTCACCCCAAATGGCATAACAAGAAATTCGTAATGGCCATACCTTGTTCGAAACGCAGTTTTCTTATCATCTTCTACTTTTACTTTCAACTGGTGATACTCGGACCTCAAATCAATTTTGGAAAACACTTACAATCCCTACAACTGGTCAAATAGGTCATCAATACGAGGTAAGGGGTATTTATTCTTTATTCTTACCTTGTTTAGTTCCCGATAGTCAATACACAAGCGCAAGGTTCCATCTTTCTTTTTCACAAATAACATTGGTGCATCCCATGGTGAAGTACTAGGTTGAACAAACCCTTTGCCAAGCAGGTCTTACAACTGTTCTTTCAGTTCTTTCATTTCAGCAGTAGCCATCCTGTATGGAGTTTTAGAGATAGGCTGGGTGCCTGGCACAATTTCAATAGTAAACTCTATCTCCTTGTCCACTAAATCCCCTGATAATTCATTGGGGAAAACATCTACAAATTCGCTAACAATAAGGATACTACTCAATTCAACATTCACACTTTGTTCAGATAGCACACAACACAAATAACCCTAGCACCCTTTCCTGATTAATTTACATGCTTTCATTACAGATATCAAATAAGGTGGAGGCACTACCCCGTTACCCACAAACACAATTTCTTCCTATTCCGATGGTTTAAACACAACCCGTTTTGTTACATAGTCAATGGTGGCACAATATTTAGTTAACCAATCCATGCCCAGAATTATATCAAAATGTCTAAAGTTCAAGGGAAACAAATCCACATACAAAATAGCATTCTCAATACGCATGTCACAAAATCAATATACAGATGCACACAACATAGATTCCCCAGATGGAGTAGATACACATAGCAAATATGGAAATGATTCTAGAGGTCTACTCAGTCTAGATGCAAATGCGCAAGCCAATGTACATGTCACAAATGAGTGTGTTTATCCAGAGTCAATTAACACAAAAGCAACTTGATCGCATATAAAGATGGTACCTGAGACAATGGCTTCAACATTCTGTGTATCGCCCGGAACAAGCGGAAAAACTCTCCATTGCCTCACGATATCTCTGGCAGTAGCAGATCTTGTAGTATTTCCCAGTTTTGGGATTGATGTAGTGAAGCTAGCAGCTAATTTTTTGCTATTTTAATTACAATCTTTGGCCATATGCCCCGTTTTTTCACACTTAAAACAAGCTCCTGACACATGGTAACAAACCCCGCGATGCTTTTTACTTCAAATATTACACATTGGAGATGTATCTCGGTAAGAATTAGAAGTACTTGAGGAGCCCCGTATTTTGCTTCTTTGAAAATTTCTTCTTCGAAAAGAAGCCTTGTCTTTTACTACCCTTCCAGTCAGTTATTGATTTGGCCTATCTGGCTATGTTAGCCTCTGATATTATGGCCCAGTCCAGCACCGCAATATAGGCCTCCAACTTGAGAAAATTCACCATTTCTAAAATATCTTCTCGAAGTCCTTCTTCAAAATGTCTTACTTTCTTGTAGTCGGTATCGACCACATATGGTGCAAACCTGGCCAATTCAGTGAACTTGGCCTCATACTCAACTATTGTCATGCTGTTTTGTTTAAGTTCCACGAACTCTGACACCTTTCTATCCCGAACACATTGTGAAAAGTATTTGTCAAGAAAAATTTCCAAGAACCGTGCCCAACCAATATCTTTATTATTTTCACGCATTAGCATCCACCATCTTCTTGCCTCATCTTCAAGAGTGAAAGTGGCTAGCAGTAGTTTCTGTGTTTCTAGGCAAGGAAATACCTCAAATAACTTTTCTATTCCAAGGACCCTTCCTTCTACCTTTAATGGATCCAATCCCCTTGAAACTGTGGCAGTTTCATTTTCTTAAATTCCTTGGTGAGAGCTATTATTCGGTCATCATTCTGAAGATCTAGGACAGGTGGTACTGGAGGAGGAGGCGGAGGGTGTGGTTGTTGCCACTGTTGTTGTTGCCTCAATGTTTTTGCCATTTCCTGTATCAATCTTTCCATCCTATCCATTCTGGCAGTAGAAGACTCCTCTATCTCATCACCTCTTGTTGTCACCATCTGATTAGACTTGGATTATTCTTTATACAAAAGGTTCACAAGTATGCATATACCAAAGAGCATACACATTCGAATAATTTGCAATATAAGTAAATCTCAAACATATAGCATATAATCATTCATCTTGAAGCATTTAAGCACATTCTTGATGCTTTCAGATTCATATTTATCACATGAATGCATCCTAGATCTTTTCTAGATGCTTATTGCTCATTTAGACAAGTGTGTGAGTTAATAACTCGTGCTCTGATACCACCCTGTCATGACCCGAACCCGCCCTTATGGATTAAGGTCATAACCAGCCAGTAATCAGGAGATTAGCTACGGCCTCAAGCAATTCTCAAACGTATCTCATCAGAGTTAAGGGGCCAAAACGGAAGCAAGTTTAGAAAACTTTGTCCATAGAGTTGTGCTTACATGATATAGAAAAATCATTCCAAAGGCATTTCATAATAACTCACACAAACCATAATATTAGTCTATATCCAGGAACTTTCAGTTAGGCAGTCAGCCAAACAAAACCTATATACAAAGGAGATTCAACATTTTCGCCAACATAGCAAAGATATAACCAAAAAACAAAAGGGCAAAAACAAGTCTCGTGCGTGAGACGTGTAGGCTGATCCTCTAAACTTTGACCGTTTCTCACATACTTCACCGAGGCTGGGTTTGACCATCTGTTGGCTCACATACATACACATGAATGGGAGTGAGCGAAAGCCCAGTGAATAATATCAAGTAAAGAAGATACATGAACAAAGTTCGGAACAGTTATACATATATTAGACGGCCCTGGGCCCATTTATGGTTTTATCTAGTACATTAGACGGCTTTAAGCCTGAGCATATCCAACGACCTTTGGCCCAATCCATTCATGTCAAACGGCCTCTGGCTCAATCATTCGTGTCCGACGGCCTTTGCCCTAATCATTCATGTTTAACGGCCTTTGGCCCAATTATTTATATCTGACGGCCTTTGGCCCAATCATTTATATCTGACGACCTTTGGCCTGATCATTCATGTTCGATGGCCTTTGGCCCAATCATATGGTATAGCGAATATTTGTCCCCAATTCAAACAAACTTATGAACTCAAATATGAGTAAGTAATTCGACAAATAACATACTTTAAATTATCTTTACTAAGATATTACTCACAGTGTTCTGTCGGAGGATTTGTCCTTGTGCTCAACCCTACATAAATCATAACACATAATGGGTCACAAGTAATTCAATCCGTTCTTAATTTATTCATTCCTCTTAGGCCTCTTTCCTATCTTCTTAATCTATTCACAATGCTCAATGCATGCCTAAGAGTGCTTAGAAGTAAAAGAGAACGGAAAACGAGCCATACAATACTCTTATTAAAATTTCTAAAACAGGGCTTCCCGCTCGAGCGGAGATTCCGCCGCTCGAGCAGACCCCTTTGGTCTGCAAAAGTTCTGGTTACCTCATTTTTGCGCTCAAGTTCTACTTGGGACGCTCGAGTTGAGAGTCAATATACGTGTATAGACGCTCAAGCGTAACTCTACCCGCTCGAATGGACATCAATGTCTACAAAAGTTCTGGAAGCTAACATTTCACGCTCGAGCGGAGATGCCAAATTCTGGAATTTCCAAAATTGTTCTTGAAGCTTAAACTTGATATTCAGAGGCCCTAAACTCATGGTTTTGGTTCAAAAACATGGAAACACATTATATAATACGAGAATATAACTAATATGAGGCCAATTGTTCAAAATCGTGATCTAATTCTCAAATTAATCAACATTTCTCTTGTATAGTCAAAACCCATGTATTCAAACTTCAAACAAGCCTCATATCTCCATCAATCAAGCATGCATGTTAATTTTTGACTCCAATTCTATTTCAAATGGCACCAATGATGCTTGTAATCATGAAACTCAACAAAACCATGCTTACAATTATGCTTCAATGCTCAATTTTTCATAATTAACATGTTACATGCTAGCTTATGCAAATTCATGACAATTCTAAACATGCATGTGCGTATAGACTTCAATCTCATCATAATCAACTCAATTCATGTTCTTGATTAGCATTTAATTTTGAATTTACAAAATTCCAAACTCAAACTTATGAATTCATGTCTAATTACTCACCTAGAAGCTTAAATCTTCCAAATTATGGTTAATTCTTGAGTTGATCTTCAAGATCTTTAAGCTTCTTGTCTAATTCTCCAACTTGAGCTCCCTCTCTCTCTCTTTACAATTGGCACACTCTCTCTCTAGAGTGCAACCTCATCAAATATAAGCTCAAAAGGGAATAATTGAGTGCATATAAGCCTATTTATAGGCTTGACTAATCAAATTGATTAAGACTGAGTAATTCAGCCTATTTCAATCGTTCTGAATCTAATTATTTTGGTCCGAATCAATTTTTAATTAAATTTCACCGTAGGCTCTAAATATTATGCTATCACAATGGCGTAGTCAATTTTGATTTCTATGGTCGATAAGGCCTTCAATTTCCAGTTCATGATAGCAAGTTGAACAGATTTTCCTACGGTGAACAGATAGAAATTCAAAACCACATATAATCATATAAATGGCACTCAAAATTATATTAAACACGTAACCACAATCATAATTAAGATCAATTAGCATAATATGGAACATGGTTATCATAGTGGAGCAGGAAGTTCTTGGAGTAAGCTTAACCCCGCAAAACAGAGCCTCTAAAAGGCAAACCGGTGGGCGTTTTGGGGCGAAAACTGAGTGCATGCATATTCAACTTCCCAAAATAGAGTTGTGGCAGTGTAGTTTAGTTAATGCACATTTAATTTAATTAATTAGTTTGCTAATTCATTAAGTGTTGTAATAATTAGTAATTAGTTTGCTAGTTATTCATTTTGATTTGTAATAATTTGTCTAATTAGATTAATTAGATTAGTTTGATTAGCTTAACTTAGTGTAGCTTAGCCTATTCATTCGAACCCTCCTTCGAGAGGGCACAATGTTGTAATAAGAGTGCGTGTGTATGTGCATGTCTTCCAACCCCACGTCTTTCTCCTTTTTATTTAACTGCTTTTGATGGTTAGATTAGGGCACGTTTTGATTAGCATACCTTGTTCTTACATGTTTTCATCATTCATTTGTCTTGCATGCACCGAGGCTTGGCGCATCATTCAAACTGCATCACAATTTCAATATACTTATTTGAATACATGTTTCAAAGCATGTTATCAAATTGTTACAATCATATGCTATCTTAGATAGCCGAGCCTATTAGTTGCATTAGGCATCTAGCATAGTTAGGATCATGTATGATTTCTAACTAGCTTTTGTTTTGGCTCGGAGTACTCGGTAAGCTTTTACGCTTTAGCATACTGCATGAGTGTGAGTATTGCCATGATAGCATGCTTGCCATGAGGCTATTTGCTAAAGTGATTAACTGCATGAATGCCTGTGGATGAAGGCTTTATTGCTTGAATTAGAACAATTTGAAGATTGTGAGTTTTAAGCCCACTTGAGGGTGGCAAATCCCCATTTTCTAAGCCCACTTGAGGGTGGCAAATTCAAACCATTTTCAAAAACAAACATGAATTGAGTTGTTCCAATTCTAGCGATTTTAGTCTATACTTGCTTGTGTGCGTCACATAGTAAAGTTAGCTAAATAACCAGAATAAGAATACATGTGTTTATAAAACAACATATTATGATAGTAGAGGTCGATCTTTGATCGGGTGAGCAGGGGTGCTCATGTCATGACCTTCCCCTCTCATACCCAAGTTCCCAAGTCGAGGCAACTTTGGTTATGATGGACACGTGGCCTTTGGCATGAGTCAGGGTTTCCTAAATTTTCCAAAAATAAAATATTTTGGTGGCGACTCTGTAGTTCAGTTTTGGCATTATTTGATTCAAAATCTGATTTTCCAAAAATGACTTGTCGGATTGGACTCTTTGGTATTTATTAGTCTCATATTGCACTTTGTGAGATTAGATTCAGAATCGTGACAGGAGTCCTAACTGTAGGACCAATTCGAGCTCTCCAAAAGGGGGCGCGAAGAAAGTCGAGTCTACATCATCTCACAATTCAAGCTCTCCGAAAGGGGTGGCGAAGAAAATTGAGTCTACATCATCTCAGCCAAATTAAGCCAGGGGCAACGCCAAGTTATGTGAGCTGCAGATCTGCTGCACATCCAGTTGCACTACCATCCCTATGTGGGAAAGACCACTAGCCGCTGGCAGAAGAAGTAGGCTCAGGTTGAACACACGGGGCAAGGGTCCACTACTTTCATCTTATCTATTAGCCATACTTGGGAAGGGATGAAAAATAAGAGAGACTAAAGAATAGAGAGATGTACGTTAAGAGAAAAATAAAGAAAAGGGCTTATAGAGAAAAATAGAGTACGCGTGTCGAGTGATGTGAGAGCTATAAATAAGAAAGAATGGGAAACAATACTTGGAGTAGCAATGGACTCCCTACAAGCTAAGTAGTCTTTCGCCTATGAAAAGCATCTAAACCCATCAGAGTTTCGTCTAGGGCTACACCAATGCAACTTTTACCCTCTTTTAGGCATTAGGCCACTTCGATCAGCTTAATGTTGGCTTCGCCATAACTAGGGGCAAGAAGGAAGTCCATTAGCATACATAAACAAAGGGCATGCTACCAATAACCTCGCCAGAGGAGGTCACCTCTATCGCCGATGTTAGAAAATCAATAAATCAAGCCGGGTATATCTAGCTCTCTGTCATGAGCCCACACATCCGTCCCAAAGCCTGGTCATGGTCAAAATGGGGCTAAGACATGATTTTCTTGTCGCGTTGGGATTCTATCAATGCTTGGAACTCTTCGAGAGTTAAAACATTTCCTGTGCCCTGAAGTGAAATGCATGTGTAATTGGGTCCCAACATCAGACCCTGACATGAAGGAACGGGAAACAAAGTGAAGTACGACTCAACAAAAAAAGCGTGTTTATGCCGAAACCTCAAAAATTTTACCTTTTTTGTGCCGTCCAAAGTGGTTATCCAGTCTTTAAGTTTCTCAGCAAAGAATGTCTCTATTTGTGGAAGAAACAACAACAAAAATGAGGTTTTGTCAAAGAAAATGCAAAGGAAGATCTTTTGTAAAAGATAAGGCTGTGAGTGGATGATAGCTGTCAACCAGCTGATGGAACACCACACCTGGCCGATTGGCCACCTTCATTAGTTGGCCGTCCCCTTTAGTGTTCGGTCGTCCACTATTGTGGGCCTGGCAGTTAGGCTTTGTTGTTTTGTCTTGGTCTTTGTCATGTTGTGAGTCTTTTATTTTTAACAAGTATAAATAGTTGTGTTTAGATTGCTTTTACTTTCTTTTCCATTTATCGAGCTGTATTTTGTGTTTTGGTCGCTGGTCGGCTCATTATTCGATTCAGAACATCATTCGAAGGCAAGCATTTTCAGTTTCAAATTCAGTTTCATCTTCATTCTATGCAAGTGTGGTGCTCATGAGGCAAAAACAAAGCTCTACGCTATCGCATCAAGCTCAATAGGCCCTCTTCATCCTCTTCCTCTGAGGGAACTCAGGAGCACTGTCTCCGTCGGCACCACAATCAGAATCGGACTCCGACCCAGAGCTGGCATCGATATCTCCACTCTCTGATGTAGAGCCAGCCTCGACACCCTCCTCGCTCCCTGACCCTAAGCCAACATCATTATCCTCACTCTCAAACGACTCAGAGCGTTGGCTCACTACCTCCTCTGCTGGTATGAGTATCATTCCCACTTAAAATCGACTCCATGGAGGAGGAGGTCTCCTCTGTCTGGGCTTCACAGCCCCGACCCCAAGTACCTCTGCCTCTGCTTCTACCGCAACCTTAACCTCGACACTCGTCTCAGCTGCATGCTGGGGCCTACCTACTTCTCCTCCTTACCACTAGAGGAGGTGCAGTCGAGGCTGCCACTGCCGCTGGTGCCCAAGGTGCAGATGGGATCTGAAAAACAAATATCATAGTATCAGACACAGTATGTATGTTGCAGAATGTAGTATGTAATATGAGTATGATACGGAAAGCAGCTTCAGCATAGATGTAGTACATTTGTGCAGTGTGAGGCAATACCAAAATGCATGTCAGTTTATAGTATGAGTGTCGTATTCCAGTGAGAGTATGGCATGTCAGTACAGTGTGGGAAGCAATACAACGCACGAGATGGAGGGAAATATACCTGGATACCGTGCAAAGCGAGCATCATCTCCCTCCTCTGTACCATGTGAACTAAAGAAGCAACTAGCTGAAAGAGGCCCTCCGTGTACTCTGTGGGCGCCTGCAAGTGAAGTTGAATAATCAGTATCTAAAAAGGAAAATACGGGATGCAAGTTGTCAAGTGTGGTCCATACGTGAGATACACCTGGAGCTCTGACATACCCGTGCCCTACCTCTGGTTGCTATATCGGGACCTGATAGGCCGTCCCGCTCGGTTGCCCACAAGGAATCGTGGTAGCAATTGCTGGCCAACCAGCTGCATGTACAATGGGAGGGGCCTCTCCAACATCAGCCTCGGCCCCCTAGGTAGCCTCTTCGGCAAAGAGGACACCTCTAGCATCGCCGGCGTGAACTCCAGTCAGGGTGGCATGAGGTGAGTCCTGATGAAGGCTGTTTAGTCTCCATCTCGTCGGAAGTAGTCTACATCCTATCCCTCCACAAATTGAATAATAGCCTTAATTAGAAGACTATCGACTGACCTTATCGATCCTAGAGTCAGAGTAGAGGCCCATGGTCTGGAATACGAAATGCTAACCTAAAAACCAAGTACAGCAGAACGGGCCCTCCAGTGAAATCTAGTACTGGGAGGTAGCCCAAGGCCCAGTGTACTGGTCCCTAACTCCGACCGGCATTATTGCCCATGGCTGCCACGTGATCTATAAATGGAAGTTGTTAGTTGTTGTCAGTTGTCAAAGTATGGATCAGATAGTAGCAATCGAAATAAAGTAAAAATGACTATAAGCTATGGATTACCTCCCGAACCATCACCATGTCAAAATGTCAGCGGAAGTAATCGAATGTCATGTCATCGCGGCGCTGGTGCTAGCACCTGTCATCATACTGCCGCTCGTAGGGCACAGCTGGTGCTACCTCCTCTACTAACACTAGGGCGAGGGCCGGGAAATAAGCATAGGCCCAAAGCTGTAAGGCAGAGATAAAGTGTGAATCAATATGTGCGAACAGATAGTAAACAGAAAGTGCCCAGCAGAAAGCACAATGTGTGACCAGTGTTAAAGTAGAAAGTGCAAAGCAAAAAGCACAATTCATAGGTAGGTATAAAAGTAGAAAATGCAAAGTAGAAAGCGTAAGAAGCAAACAAAAAATGAAGGTACAGTGCATACCTCCCAGGCTCTCCAATAGCCTCCAACCTTGTTTCCTTTCATACGGGAATCGGAGCTCATGTAGCCGTAGAGTATGGCAAGGCTGGTTCCACCCCAGTCATAAAACCAGACCCAGGGCAAGGTCACAAGGGCGCTCAATAGATACAAGCCCATAGTATTCGACCTGTTCGCGAACAAGGTGGTACCGATAAGGTATATCCAGAAGCCCCGGGTGTACTGCTCTACCTCCTCCTGAGTCTCGGGCTGGCTCCCATCGAAGCGCTTGTAGAACCAGTTGTATCTGACCATAGCTGGCCTATATAGAGGTGGGCTTGCCCCAAGTAGGTAGATCCAGGCTGCCTTACACTGGCCCATATCCATATCAAACGGGATCGGATTACCCCCTACTCCCAAGTTGGTGATCATCGAGAAATCATAGGGGGTCATCATCATCTCCCTAGTAGAAGAGAAGTGGAAGGAGTTTGTGGTGTCCCACCACCTCTCCACCAATGCTCCGAGTAAGGCCCTGTTAACCATGTAGCGTGAGAGCCTGGTGTAGAATAAGCTAAAGCCCACCTCGTCGACAAGGTCGCCGACCTGTGGGGGGAGCTCGTGATACCAGTCCCTGGCTATCATCGTCCCGTAACCTCTCTAGGGGTGAGAATCCTCCTATGACAAGGAAAAGAGTAACTCAAATGAAAGACAGTTAGATGAAAGGCAGTGATAAAATGGATGAAAGATAGTCAGATGACATGCAGTGATGAAATGGCTGAACAGGTAAAGTGCATAAAAGCAAAGTTTGTACCTTAAAAGTGCTATGAGAAATATGAGAGGTCCACTCCCTTAGCAAAACATCCTCCAGCATGCCACCGCTAAAATCATCAAACCGCATCATACCGCTAGAGGCCATCGTGTGCGTTTGTGGATGGCAAGTGACGGGATCAAATGGCCTCAGCCTTAGTGGCAGTAGCTAGAGCCCAGGCCCTGGTGGAAAGATTGCCTCTACCTCAGCCTTAAAATCAACGGCAATATCCTCCACCGCTCCGCTGGCCTCGACAGCTACTGGTTCCTCTACCTCGGTAATAGATGGAAATACGGGTACCTCGAGAGGGGCGCTATCATATAGGGCATCATCTGCTATCTGGAAAAGTGGATGAAAAGTAGTGAAAAATGAAGAAAATGAGGGAAAAGAGAAAAAACTTGGAAAAAGTCAAAACCCGGAAAAAATCAAGGAGCCCAAGAAAACCAGAGGGAAATAAGCCCCAAAGTGATGAAAACTCAAAAAAATCAAAGAAAATAAATTCTGATCGGTTCAAAGTGTACCAAAGATGTTTTATAAATAAAGTTTGCGTAGGGCATTGGAAAACGTGAATAAAGCACGAATCTAGGGAGAGAGAGAAGGAGTGATTTTGGGCTTGGATGTGTCAAGAAATGAAGTTTGGTGGTGTGTTTAAATAGACCAGAGCTGAAATGACCAAGGCACCCCTGAAATCCACACGAGTGGCTAGCCGTACATTAAGTGGTCGGCTGTACACTCATTTGTGGCCGGTTGGCCCCATTTGTGGTCCCGAGCTGGTTTTTGTTGCCCTTTTTTCCAATTAGTGTATGGGAGGTCCTGTTTTGGGTTTGAGGAGAAGGATTGAAATACTTGAAGTATTAGTTTCCAGAGATCTTGAACTTGTGTTCCGATTACATCGTTCCGAATCCGGTTGTGTCTCTAGTGCATGAATGTGCCCTTATTCCAAAAGTGAGCAAGTTGTATCCTTTTTGTCCTTTTTACAGAGCCTCCGACATACCTCTTACGCTGCATGTGCACATTGCATCGTAACTCATCTATAGAACATTGCGTAGAACTTGCATTACAGCTTAGGTTGCATAGAACATGTGTTGTCATTGTATTGATTTTCAATTATGTCGCCTTGTGTCGTATTCATGTGCGGTGCTTTCTAAAGCACCACTTTGTTTGTTTATTGCACTTCCTAAGCATCATCCATTACATTTTCTTGTCAATCGGACTACATAATGCATCTATCACACAATCATACCACATCATACATCTATCACACGATCAGACTAAATCGTGCATCTATCGCACAATCATACCACATCGTGCATCTATCGCACAATCAGACCACATTGTGCATCTATCGCATAATCATACTACATTGTGTATCTATCGCACGTTTATACCACTCAGTACATCTATCACACGATTATACACTATGCATCTATCACACAATCACAATCTCACTACATTATGCATCTATTGCATGATTCTATCGCATAATCATCACACTCATTGCATCTATCGCATCATCACATTTCCTCTTCTCACATTTTCAGCATGATTAGAGTATCTCAGGGTGTGCGGACGCATGACCCTGAGTTGTTTTTCTATCTCTCTCTTCTGCTATTTTCAACGTGAATAGAGTGTATTTTTCCTCATTTCATGTGAAACGTGTTTGGAATTGACTTTTGCTTATTTGGTTGGACCTATTTGGATTTAAGCTTAAAGCTTGTTGCATATATTATTATCTTGTTCCTCCTCAGTGTATTGTGTTGCATGATCACGAATCTACAAAATAACAGACTTCGCGAGGCATTTAAGTCAAACTTTTAACTATTTTCTTTGTGCATACCATTTGCATCTTGCCCCTGAACTACGCTGGTTTGATTCCTTGCAAAAGGACACATAGACAACCTTTGGGTTCAACCAATTTAATTTTATGTCTTGATTGTTTTCCCAAGCCTTACGGCCTTGTCAAAATGGGTCGTCTCTGGGCTTTGACATTCACTTATGTCATTTCATGACTTCAAGCTCTGTCAAAGATGGGCAACTATTGACACCACATTTTTTATGGCCCTTAAGACTTGGGCGCCATAGTTTGATCACCCAATGATGAATTTATACGCTAGTCAAATGCTCGATTTCCTTAGCAGGAAGCCTCGATTTTGAGCCTCAGAAACCTACAAACCTTGCACTGTTTGTTTTGGACCAAAATAGTAGTTTTTCAAGCTTGACCACCCAGAGGCATGCAGGCCAATTGGTGGCCAGCCAGCCACAAATGAGTGTACGGCCGTCCAACTAGTGTCCGGCCAGCCACTTGTGTCAACAAAACCAGATACTTTTGTCAGCTGTGCTAGTTGTCTCCACAGGTGCATGCATTGCACCAGCTATTTCTGTATTGATATTTCTAAGAGCCTAACATATTTTTCTATATAAACTTGACCCCCTCTCATAAAATTAGGTTAGAAAATTTTGGTGAAGCCAAATTCTTGGAAAAAAATATGTTTTTCTTTTCCTTACAACCTATACACATCTATACATACCTTACCTAGGCTCCTTAAACCAAGCTTCTTGAGGGTTCTTGGTTGAGATTATTGAGCTTGAATATTAGCTATTGAGGCTGAGAAATTGGTGGTTTATAATTCAAAGAGTTACTCCTCTTCAAGAGGTATAACTCCTACCATCTTTCTTTTATTTCTTTACCATCTTTACTTACTGTTTTTGGATCATTTTTCAACTGTGTTTATGGGCTGAAACTTGTGGTTAAAAGCTATCCAAGTTAGAGGGGTTGACAACCCTTCTTTGAACCTTGTCTTCCAAGCTTTTGCCCTTGTCTTTCCCATCTTTTCATCAACATTTTTTGAGCTTTTACCACTGAATTTCAGAGGTTTTCAGAGGCTAAAAATGTTATTTTGAAGTCCCAAAAATTGAAGGGTTAGCGTCGCCTCCTTGTGCTTGTTTGCTAGCCTAATTTCTTCAATATTGTAGCTTACTTTTTCACGCCTTTCCATGTGGATTCCAACACTATTTTTGACTGTTTTAGGATTATTTTAAGTCATGCATTTCATTTATGCTTTGTATAGTATGCTTGTAGTGCAATAGTCCTCATAGGTTTGGTGTTTTAGGCATTAGACACCAACCTATTTGAGTTGATGGCATTCATTTAATGTCTTTCATACTTTTCTTCATGGCACAATCACCTCTGCACCCTCCCCCCTTTCTTGGCTTTTTATTCTTTTGAGAGTCACTTCAAAGTTAAGCTTGAGAGGAGACCTTGTGCTTGATGGTTTAATCTCTCCGGAGGTTCATTACCAAAGGCATGATCTCTCTCTCATGCCTAAAATAACTCTTTGTTTGACACTTCTCTCCATTAGTTGAGTTAACCTTCACTTTGGACTAAAATTACTAATGAATGGGAAGGTAGTTAAAAGAGGCTAATAAAATTGGGGCTAAAATGAAATAAGATAACAAAATCAACTTGGGTTCAATCGGGCATTAATTGAACCCATTGAGTCTTGAGTCGTTTCATACTTGTTAGAGATGAAAATGGTTCAAGAGTCAATGTCAACCACTTCCCTTGATCAATATCATGATAGGGAGAGGGTTTTGTTGGTCTTTTAGCTTCATTTATTAAGCTTTTGTCCCTCGATCCATAAATCATCACGTAATGGATTTGTGTCGATTGATGGTTTGTGAATCGAGCTTACCCCTTCTTTGATCTGTTAGATGATAAGGAGAGGCAGGGAGGACAAACATCCCCTAAAAATACTCTGTTTGTGCTTTGTTTCATGTCTGTTGCAGCAGGGCAGTACCAAACATTACTTTTACTGTATGGCCGACAACTTCTTCTGGCTGGTCGGCTACCTTTTTCAGCCAGGCAGTGTTATTTTTCCTACAGAATAGAGCAGAGGATGAGGTAAAAACAGTGCATTTTTCTGACTGCAAAACATAAGCATTTTGGCATCCAAATAGAGAACATTTTCAGATAGAAATCCGCGTGCATGCATGAGTCATCCCTCGCTTCTCAGGGCCTGTAAAAATTGTGTTCACTAGTAGTGTGTTGCAATTAATTAACTAGTTAGAATATAAACTTAATTTTTGTTGTAAATAGTTAGTGTAGTGAGGTAGTTTGGAAATACTCTTGGATCCTGAAGAACATTCCTGATGCTCTGATTGCCACCTGAAAAGGGATTAACACTTCGGTCGGGGGTGTTGAAATTAGCACTCCGATGGACAAGTTAGTATATGTCTCACGTTTGCTAATGTCTTAAGTTTCTTGGGGTTTTCTCTCACATCCCTTTCTTTGGCTAATGTTCCTCTATTTATATTCGCTTTTGGGCCTCAGGATCGGGCCCACTCTTAATCCATCGTGTGATTGTTCACTTGGCTCTTTCTATCGTATGCCAATTCCCACTCGGCTTCTCACTCAACTGGTTCTATGGCAGATTAGGATATTCGGCATCTGGGGCGTACAAGACGGGGCCGAATATAATATATATCCTGATTTTCCAAGTGTGTATTCGGCCACTTTGTATCCCCTGATATTCGGCTCCCACAATTGCCCCCAAAACACCCCACTAACACCAGTTAGTCAGCATGTTTGGTTTCGAACTTGAAAAGTCAAAACAAAAATTCAACAGTTAACCTCATTCCAATGCAAGTGTCAGAACGCACATGCTTTTAGTCATCATTACAATTTCTCGTCCCTTCGTACGCTTCCTTCATTTATTGTGATTTAAAACTTTGTCCCTTCGAATGTATGTTTTTTGAATACTCAAAGTTTATGGTTCACCTTTTAGTATAACACCTTCATTTCACGACTTCTGCAACTTTCTCCCGTTTCTCATTGTCTTCTCCGCTTCTTCTAAGTTCTCTTTTCCCCCATTTTGAATCCCAATTCCTTGTTTGTTTTTAGTTTAGCATACTCCCTAAACTGGATAGGATGGCCAAACACTTGAAAGCCCTCCTTTCTGCGGATCAAGTCACTAGTTTTCGACGCCATTTTTCCATTCCCGATGACGTCCACCTGTCACTCGTGGCAGAGAGCACACTTGATATGGAGAGGACTGACGAGAGTACAATCATCTTTCCTCTCCTATCAATTGCAGAGGGTGGAGTCCATTTCTCCTTCGCCCATTTCTTAGGGCCGTCATTTGCCATTGGGTCTAATCCCTTTCCAACGTAATGTAAATTTTTACCGAATTATAAATGGAATAGTAGAGTTGAACCAGCGCCTTAAGTTCAATCTCGGTATCCCTACTATTCGGCATTGCTATGCCTTGGCCAAGTCTTCCGGTCGGCAGGGGCACTACTTTCTCAAGGCTAAGGACACCGACCATCATTTGGTGACTATGTTTGCCAGCTCTGGCAAGCGAGTTGATGATGTCATGGTCATTGTTCGAGGCAACTAGGAGTTCAGCGAGGGAGAAGATCGCCGAGATCCTGTGCCTAGATGAAAAGGCAAACCAGGTGGACATATAGTTTCACACATGCACTTACTATATATTTACTCGGCTCTCTGTTCATGCACTTACCGCTTTCTGTATGCAGGAAACAATTTGAAGAAAGTTCTTGTTTCAGTTGACGATGCTGTGCTTGCGAAAATTAAAACTGCACTCCAGTTCTTCGACCGTCCAAACGTCCAGAAGCAAGGGAGGGCGGCTCATATACTTCTTAGATACGTGCCAACTTAAGCAACCTTTTCGGCTGCAGACAACGTTTCGATTCCAAGGGGCGAATAGCAGCTTACGGCTCTTATCTTTCCCAACATCAAAAACCTCAGGCAGATTGGTTTGGAAGCTTCTGACTCGGAGTAGGCAGAAGAACAAGTAGCTGCAGAAGTCACTGAACAACCTAATCAGTCCACTTTGGAAGCTGAAGTTGACGAGGCTCTGAACTTGGCTTTAGAGGAAGCCGGCCTTAACCAATCCAACCCTCCATCTACTTCAGCCGATGGGACACCTCCTTTGAAAATATTTTTACCGACTTAGGGGACCTTCCCGGTGCGTACACTGAGAACATGGCTGGGGAGTCTCTAACACAGCTGGCCAGGAGAAAAAATGCCGAACGTATGGCCGCCCAGAGTAGGGCTGAGACTAACCGATCCGAACCTCCCCCTGTTATCGTGGTTGAGTCTTCTCTACCAAATACCGAGACGGAGTAGGTCAAAACGGCTCAGGTTGAAATGGCTCAGATGGAGCAAATTGAATAGTTGGATCAGGAGGTCAAGCTGAGGGGGGGGGAA
This sequence comes from Camellia sinensis, assembly GCF_004153795.1. NCBI lineage: Eukaryota > Viridiplantae > Streptophyta > Magnoliopsida > Ericales > Theaceae > Camellia > Camellia sinensis. The sequence continues at coordinate 843,904 of NW_021027216.1, read as the reverse complement.
AACGTCTGGCCGAGCGTGAAGCTGACCCTGAGGAATCACTCCGATAAACAGGCGCGTTTGGAGGAGTCAGACTTAGTCGTGCCGTTTATCATTCAACCAAGGATAAAGAATGTGCCGATTGCGTCCAACGCGTTAGCTCTGAACGATCCGACTGTGGCCTTGAGTATGGATTCCTCAATTTCCCTACCAGTTGACAAGGCGACTTTTCGTGCGGAGCCAGATCTGCTGTCAATAGCATTAGCCGCTCAATCAGCCATATTGGTACATGACGTAACCTTATTTTCAGTCCTCCGCTTATATGCATATAAATATATATTATTAATTAATTAATTAGTTTATTTTTATTTATTTTTCTAAACTCTAACTCTATGTTTTGCAGACGGTGGGCAGGATAGCCGAGATCGGCCGCCACCAACATGATGCTATTGAGCAAATCAGCTTTTTGAAAGATGAAATTGAAAATGAGAAGAGCAAGGCCATGGACACCTCTCAAAGAGCCGAGTCTGAGGCGGCAAGAGTGGCAGATGAGCGCGCAAGAGCTGACGCCGAGGCAGAAAAGGCAAAGAGTTCTAATCAGCTCAGATTGGCCACTGAGGAGAGGGCAAACACAAGTGACGACGTGCTCAAGTTAGCCAAGGCGTTGATTGCCAAACTAGAAGCCGATTTGGAAGAATTGAAGAAGGCGAAGGAAATAGCCAACTCTGAGATTTCCAAAGCATTCCAAGCTATGAAGGACGCTGCCTTGGAGAACTATGTGGAGGAAGTCCCCAAATTCGAGAATCGGGGCTTCAAACGTGGCTGGCTTAAAGCCCTCACTACCGCTAATGTGACATTGGCCCAGCCGATTCCATACGAGCAGGTGGACATTGTGCCGCTGGAGTCTGACCCCGAAAATTGACAAGGGTGACATTTTGATTTTTGTTAGGCATCTTCCATGCATGGTTCTTGTAAATTTTTGTCAATAGATTTCTGTTAATTTAAGGTAATTGTCATGTATAAAATGACTACTATTTGTGCTCAATTTATTAATGAAAATTTCCTTTGCTTTTCACTATTATCTGTACTCAATTTTTGTTATTAATGAAGATTTTTGCTTTTCACTACTTTAGGTAAAATGACAATTGTTTGTTGCGCGTGCTAGCTATCGACCCAATAGGATGTAGGATCATGGGATGAGTAAATTAAACATCCCACTAAATAGCTTCTGATTAGATAACTGTGGATCTTGGCGATTTAGCCATCTTGCAATTTAGCCGAATGAATTCATGAACATGCCCTTGCCCCAGTTAAGGAATGAACTGGAACGCCGAATATTGGTGGCTCATGGAATGGCTGGGGCACATGATCCTATCGGCACAAGGCCTTGAGATTTGGCCGATCAGATTAGTGAATCCTTAGTCGCTAAGATTAACGAATTTGCCCTTGCCCCAGCTGTGGAATGAACTAGAATGCCGAATATCAGTGGCTCATGGAATGGGTGAGGCACATGAACCTATCAGTGCAAGGCCTGGACATTTGGTCGATTAGATTACCTAATCCTTAGCAGCTAAGATTAACGAATCTGCCCTTGCCCTAGTTATGGAATGAACTGGAACGCCGAATATTAGTGGCTCATGGAATGCGAACATTGATGAGATCACCTCGGGAGTGCGGCCCCTGTAATCAATAAATGAGGCGGAGGCTACGTGTGCGAGGGTGCCATTATTGCATTCAAATCCAACAAATTGAGAGAAGAAAAAAGAAGCATGGACGATTGTGGATGGCAAGAAGATTGTTCTTTAACAGCAGAGGGGAAAGTAGGACACTCGCAGAGCAAGACGCAAAGATTAACCGGGGTGGCGAGCCTATGCGCACGGTGAGTAGGACATTGAGGGAGCATGAGAAACGCTAATCCGCACGTCACCGATGTAGGTCACCCCGAAGGGAAAAACAGCAACGAGGTAACTCCCCTCGTTCGAGAGGTAAAACCAGTGCGACACCGCGCCTGTTGAGTTTTTCGGTGTTTCTTGGGAACAAACCGATGACGGAGGCAGATTCCATCATCCGCGACCCAAATATAGCAGTCGAGTTTGCACAACAGATTTTTTTGCCAAAAGTTCAGCAGTCCATGGTCAGCCGGGCTGATTACGAAGTTTTTCGAGAAGGCGTTCATGGAGCAGTAAAGGGTCTGTACACCTCCTATGAAATTGGCATGCGTCTGCGTGCCGCACAAAGAGAGACAGAGCAAAGGGATGCTCGTATTCAGAGCTTGCAAGCCTGCATAGAAAAGGCTAAAAATGAGTTGAAGAAAACTAGCACCCCCAAGGCTCATTCGGCGAGTCAACTGAATCTGATTGTCGCGGAGCGAGTAAATCATCGAATTTTGGATCATGCGATCGCCACCCGAGATACGGCTAGCATGTTCACAATTGAGTCGGCGAAGGCTAGGTCCTACGAAAAAGTCTTTCATGATGGCCGAAAAATCAGAATAGAAAAGACTAAGGAAAAACTAACCGAGGAGGTCTGTTGATGCGAAAATCACAGATTTAAGCATGGATGGACCAAGGCACTCCAGGCCGCGGACGTTGAACCGGCGTCACCCTTATATCGGAGTCATACTTTTCCATTCGAGGCTTGCGAAATTGAGAAGATTGATGACGAAGGCGACGCCGAATAATTTTGATGTATTATTTTATTTTTTTTATTTTTTTTAATGTAAAGCATGTACTTATGTTATTTCGATCAACGCTTGCAGATTAAGTTTACTATTTCACGTTGATCACAATATTCATGAAAAAGCTCCAAATTTGGAGGATTATTCGGTCCAAACGCGTCATTCGGAAAGGGCACTCCAAATTCGAAGACTTATTTGGCCCAAACGTGTCATTCATGTAAGGTGCTCCGAATTTGGAGGCTTCTTTGTGTTGGCCCAAACGTCATTCGCGAGAGGGCGCTCCGAATTCGGAGACTTATTCGGCCCAAACGTCATTCCTGTAGGGCACTCCGAATTCGAAGACTTATTCGGCCTAAACGTGTCCTTCACATAAGGAACTCCGAATTCTGAGGCTTCTTTTTATTGGCCTAAATGTCATTCGTGAAAGAGCACTCCAAATCCGGAGGCTTCTTTATGTTGGCCCAAACATCATTCGCTAAAGGGCGCTCCAAATTTGGAGACTTATTTGGCCTTATAGACACCCCATTTTTGACCGACCTTAAGACTCAGACGTCATCGTCTGTGCACTTGGTGATTGTGCATGTTTGTGCTTGTTTTGAATTTTCGAAGCCTTCGGCTCAGCGCCTTGTCTTGGGACCTCTTAACTTTCTCCTCTTGGCCTGGTTTTTGGACCATGCCTTGCTGTCTTTGCCTAAAGGGAAACAAAGGTCTATAGGCCACTTTTTGTAGCCATAGGCTACCTTTCCCTCTCGTAGGCCACTTGTTGTGGCCTGTAGACTAGTTTTCGGGGCATCTAGCTGAGTGCCTTGCCTTGCGGACTCTTGTCTTTCTTCCTTTTGGTTTGTTTTTGAACCAAACCATGTTACCTTTTGCCAGGAGAGTGGAACAAGGGTGTAGACCAGTTTTCTCCCCTGTAAACCACTTTTCTTCCTTGTAGACCACTTTTGGTGGTCAGTCAGCTAGGGTGGGTGGTCGGTCGACCAGCTTAAGTGGTCTATAGCCTGCCACCACCTTCTCCTCTCTTTGTAGACCCTTTTTCTCCTTTACCAGCCAGTTTTATTCCCTGTAGACAACTTTTGGTGGTCGGTCGACCACTTTAACTGGTCTACGACCTTTTTTCTACTTTTGTAGGTATTTTTGGTGCCAGCTGGTGGCCATTGAATACATGTGTATGGAGGGATTGAAACAAGTTTAAGCTTGTCAAGCAAGCTTGTGGTTGCATTGTTCTATAAGAGGGGAGCTCTCTCTTCCTTTCTAGAGGTTCTGAGATTTTGGAGTCAAAAAATATCTCTCTCACTTTCTCTCTTGTTTTCTCGCTCTCTCTCTCTATATTTGTGCTAGTTTGTGCCTTAAAGTGAGTTTTTTTCACACGTTTGCACTAAACACCTAGTGAAACACCTTCACTCTTGAGCTGTGGTTCTTGGAGTTTGCATTTGAGTGTTTTTGGCTTGGTTTTGCCTCAGAAGTGGCTGTTCTTGTTGTTTTTCAAGGGTGAGTTCTATTTTCCCCTTTTAAAGCTTTGTTTTGATTGCATACTTAGCCACCTTTGCATGCTTCTTTTGGATTAACTTTAAACTAAAAAAATCTTTGTTTTGAAATGTTTGAAAAGGTTGTTTGAGACCTTGTTTGAGTTAGGGGTGTCTCTCACTCTTTTGTGCCTTATTTGCTTTGATTTGTGCTACCTTTTAAAGCCTTTGAAACTATCTCTTTAGAGCCTTCCTACCATTAAATTCCAGGGGAGTTTCAGTGGTGGAAATGTGGTTTTGAGGTCCCAAATAGGAGGCGGACATCCCCTCTCCTTGTGTCTTGATTGCTTGTGTTGTTGGTTTAACACTTTGGCATGTTTTTCTACCTCCTTGAGGCTTCATCTTAGCATGTTTCAGGCCTTGTTTTCCCATGATATAGCTCTAGCTAGGGTTGGTTTGGTTACCTCTTGCATGCTCCTTGCACTTGTAGTGCAATTCCACTCACTAGCCTAGCATGCTTACTACTTTGGCCTATGGTTCTAGCATGTTTTTGGCTCCATTCCAGCAATCTTTTACTCATATTTTGGCATACCTTAGCTTTGATTTTGGTTGAGAAAGTCACCTCTTGCATGGTTTATGCACTTGTAGCTTAGCTTCTTCACTAGCCTAGCTTGTTTGGTGTTTTGGCCTATTGATCTAGCATGGGTATGCTCTACTCCAGGACATTTTTGGCTTTGATTTAACATGCTCTAGGTCTGATTTGACTGGTTTTGGTCATGCATGCCTTGCTTTGTATAGCTCTAGTGTAATTGGCCTTGTTAGCCTTAAGCTTTGGGACCTCTAGCATGTCATATTTGAGCTTTGTGCATGGCATGGCATCATTTGGCATGTTATTTTAGACCATATACCTCTGCCATATTCTCGCATTTATCATCCCTTTGTTGTGTTTGAGGGTTGAGCCTTATGCTTCACTTGTGAGCCAATGTGTATGCATGCTTGCCTAAGCTTTTGGGCTACCATCTCAGCATGTTTTTGGTGTTATTTTACCATGTTACAACTTTGATTTTTGTTGGTGAAGTCACCTCATGCTTGGTTTTGGTATGTGTAGTGTAATCCCACTCATTGGCCTTGCATGCATCATATTTTATGTCTCCCATTCTAGCATGTGTTAGCTCTACTCCATGCATGTTTTGGCATTGGTTTGACCTGCCTTGGGATTGTTTTGAGTCATCTTGGCCCTTTGGGGCTTGCTTGATATGGCCATGGTGCAAGCACCTTAGCAAGTCTTGAGTTTTGAGCACCCTACTATGCTATACTTGTGATGATCGCATGTTTTGTCATCATTTGGGATATGATTTTAGAGCATATAACCTTGTCATACCCTCATGTTTATCACTTTTAAGTGTTCAAGAGTTGTGCCTTTATGCCTTGCGAGCCATGAGTTGAGTATGCATTCCTTGCTTTTTGTGCCTAAGTTTTGTTGAGTTTTGGCTACTGTTTTGGCATGCATGAGCTCTGTTTTGGGACTGGTTTGGGTGCTTGTGCATAGTATTGCATAGTCCTAGTGTTGTGTACCTCACTAGCTTTAATGCTTGAGTCATGCTATGCTTGTGTTGTTTGTGTGATATAACATTTGGTATGTGATTTTAATGCCTACATCTTTGCCATACTCTCTTATTTATCACTTCTTCATTGTGTTTGAGAGTTGTGTTTAATGTATGGCTTGCTAGCCAATGCATGAACATGTTGTTGTAGCTTTTGGTGCCTCATTTCTAGCATGATTCTACCATTATTGTGGCATGAGGTAGGTTTGCCTATTTGAGCATTGTAGTACATGCTTCATGTGTGATACACTTCACTTATCTTGATGCCTTACCTCCTAAACATGCCATGCATGCATTGCTTACATGATAGAGCCTTGTGCATATCACTCTAGTATTGATAGATAAGCATGTTGTTTGCATGTGTGTTGCATTACATTGTGTTTGGATCGGATGTTAATCCAAACACGAGAAACAAGGGGCGTTTCATACTTGAAGTGATGAAACGCGCCTCATTTCTCGGCCACCGACCCTCTTGATCAAGTATGATAGAGGTGGAGGCCTTTACGTGTTATTTGTGCATTCATTGACATTGACTTGTGCGAACTTGGCTTCTCGGCCATCGTGCATTGCGATGTTCGGTTGGCGGCCCGAGAGTCGAGTATCGCACTCCCTTGAGCTTGAGAAATGATAGGGAGGGTGGTTATGCACACACATCTTGCAAATACACTGCTATGCCCGTTGTTGTTCTCTGTTGCAGCAAAGCTGAAGCTTGGCAAAATAACTGGTCGGCGGACTAGTAAGGGTGGTCGACCGACCACTTTTTCTGGTCTACAGTCCCCTTTTCTGGTCGACAGCCCACCAGGAAGTCCCCATGTTGGAGCAGAAGCAATCTGGAAGTCAGTGCACTTTTCAGAGATCAAATCAAATGCAAACAGAGTCAATTGTGGGCATAGCAATGGATTTCCGAGCAAGGCGATCTAGCATGCATGCACCCCTCGCCCCGAGGACCTCTTTTAACTGCTTTACTTAATTAGCTAATTTGTCGGTTTTGTTAGTTAATTAGTTTGGTTTGTAATAATTAGTTTAATTAGCGTAGCTAGTTAGTTTATTGTTCGGACCCTCCGTCGAGAGGGAAAATGTTGTAATAAGTGTGCGTGAGTGTGTGAATGTCTTCCAACCCCAAGTCTTCCTCTCTTTTATTTACCCGCTTTCAGTGGTTAGTTTTAGGGCATGTTTTTATTAGCATACTTATGCTTTGCATCCGTGCATCATTCATTCGTATTGCATGCACCGGGCTCGGTGCATCATTCAAACTGCATTGTATTTCAATATACTTACTTGAATACGTGTTTAACAGCATGTTATCGAGTGTTGCATTCATATGCCATCTTAGAATAGCCGAGCCTATTTTAGTTGCATTTTTGCATATGTTGCATTTGGCATCTTAACATAGCTAGGATCATACATATTTCTAACTAGTTTTCTTTCTTTGGCTCGGAGTACACTGTAAGTGTTTATGCTTTAGCATCCTTGCATGAGTGTGAGTGTTGCCATGACAACATGCTTGCTATGAGGCTATTTGCTTAAGTGATAAACTGTATGAATGCCTGTGGATGAAGGTTTGATTGCCCGAATTGGAACAACTCGATGATTGTGAGTTTTAAGCCCACTTGAAGTGGCAAAATCATGTTTTTTTCTAAGCCCACTTGAGGGTGGCAAATCCGCGCTTTAGCCTACTTGCGAGTAGCACTTTCAAACCACTTTAAAAAATAAACATGAGTTGTTTTGTTCCAATCCGTGTGATTGAGTCTATACTTGTATGATGTGCGCATCACATAGTAAGGTTAGCTAATAAATCTGAACAAGAACGCATGTGTTTTCAAAAACAACATATCATGTTTAGTAGAGGCCGATCTTTGATCGGGCGAGTGGGGGTGCTCATTTCAGGACCTTCCCCTCTCGTACCCAAGTTCCCGAGCCAAGGCAACTTTGGTGATGACGAACATGTGGCTTTAGGCACGAGTCAGGGTTTCCTAAATTTCACAAAATAAAATATTTAGGTGGCGACTCTAAAATCTAGCAAAACAGTCCATGTTTGGTACTTTTTGATTAAAATTGATTTTCCAAAATGATTTGCCGGATTTAGACTCTTTGGTGATTTATCAGTCTTACATTGTACTTTGTGAGATTAGATTCAGAACCGTGACAGGAGTCCGAACTGTAGTAGCAAGAACCCAATTCACGCCCTCGCGTGTAGAGTGGAGTTCAGGTGGTCTACAGGCCCAAACGTGTCATTCATATAAGGCACTCCGAATTTGGAGGCTTCTTTGTGTTGGCCCAAACGTCGTTCACGAGAGGGCACTCTGAATTCGGAGACTTATTCGGCCCAAGCGTCATTCCCATAGGGCGTTTCAAATTCGAAGACTTATTCGGCCCAAACGTGTCATTCATGTAAGGCGCTCCGAATTCGGAGGCTTCTTTGTGTTAGCCCAAACGTCATTCGCAAAAGGGCACTCCGAATTCGGAGGCTTATTCGGCCCAAATGTCATTCATGTAGGGCGCTCTGAATTCGGAGGCTTATTCGGCCCAAACGTCATTTGCGAAAGGGCACTCCAAATTCGGAGACTAATTCAGCCCAAATGTGTCATTCATGTAAGGCGCTCTGAATTCGGAGGGTTCTTTGTGTTGGCCCAAACGTCATTCGCAAAAGGGCGCTCCAAATTCGGAGGCTTCTTTGTGTTGGCCCAAACGTCATTTTGAACGTTATTCGCGGAAGGGCGCTCCGAATTCGAAGGCTTTTTTGTGTCGGCCCAAACATCATTCGCAAAAGGGCGCTCCGAATTCGAAGGCTTCTTTGTGTCGACCCAAACATCATTCGCAAAAAGGCGCTCCGAATTCGGAGGCTTATTCAGCCCAAATGTCATTCACATAGGGGGCTCTGAATTCAGAGACTTATTCGGCCCAAACATGTCATTCACGAAGGGCGCTCCGAATTTGAAGGCTTTTTTGTGTTGGCCCAAATGTCATTCACGTAAGGCGCTCTAAATTCAGAGACTTATTGGGCCCAAATGTGTCATTCACAAAGGGCGATTCGAATTCGGAGGCTTTTGAAACCACCTTAAGTTAACAACCACAACGCACTGGGCAAGAGAACATTGTATTAAAAAAGGAAAGATATACACGGTGTAAAATCAAAACAAGTTATCGTGCCATACAAGCTGACTTAATGATAAAATTTGCGCAAGTGTGTGGACTTCCACGGCCGTGGCAGGCTTCTTCCATCCACGTCTTTGAGCCGATACGATTGAGTGAATCTGATACCATGCCATGGATGCAAGGGCTCGGTCTCGGCGTTCTTCAATCAGAGTTAAGTCCAAGGCCAACATCATATCATTTCGGCCCATGTCAAAAACCTTTGATTTCAAGGTGGGCAGGTAGATCTCCAGGGCAATGATTGCCTAGGTTCCGAAGCATAGAGCAAATGGCGTTTCCCTAGTGGATCGCCTCAGAGTAGTGCAATGGGCCCGCAGCAGACTACGCAACTCTTCAACCCATCTACCTTTAGCTTTTTCCAACCTCTTCTTGATGCCGTCCAAAATAACCTTATTGGTGGCCTCTGCTTGACCATTGTTTTGGGGGTAAGTCGGTGAGAAAAAGTAGGGCCGGATACCATAAGCGTTGCACAATTCTCGATACACACCACAGTCAAACTGGTTACCGTTGTTGAAAACAAGTACTCGTGGTATGCCGAATCTTGTTATGATGTTTTTCCATACAGCACGCTTAACGTCAGAATCTCGAATATGTGATAGTGCCTCTACCTCGACCCATTTTGTGAAATAATCCGTCGCAACAATTAGGAATCACCTGTTGCCTGGGACTCGTGGTAATGGTCCAATGATATCAAGCCCCTATTAAGCGAACGGCCAAGGACTAGTGATAGAATTTAATTCCTTGGCTAGCAGATGAGTTAAGGGGGAAAACTTCCAGCATTGACCACACTTCTTGACATAACTCTTAGCATCGGTTCGCATGGTCAGCCAATAGTACCCCTGCGATATGGCGCGATGAGCCGTAGAACGTCCGCCCGAATGGGCACCACAACTACCTTCATGCAATTCAGAAAAAAGTTGCTTGACTTTATCCGAGTGAACACACTCTAAGTACAGCCCAGAGATAGACTTTTTGTAAAGCTTTCCCTGCGGATCCAAATATTATCGGAGGGCTCGATTTCGTAGTCTGTGTAATTCTTTCTTATCCATCGGGACCTGTTCTGAAGATAGGAATGTAGCAATAGGGTCCATCCAACTCAAACTCGGTTCGATAACATTGACCTGAACTGATTCTGAAGAGGCTATGCTCGGCTTGAGGACGAACCCGATTTCGATTGTCCGCTTAATTTCTGAGTTGATAGCAGAGGCTAAGTAAGCCAGGGCGTCTGCATGCGTGTTCTCATCCTAGGCTATTTGATTCAGTTCGTGGTGATAAAATTTTGCGAGCAAAGAATTCTCCGTTTTCATATAGGCTGCCATGCGATCATTTTTGGTTGCATATGCCCCTTTCAACTGGTTGATTGCTAGCTTTGAGTCACAGAAAACAAGTAGACGCCGCGCACCGAGCTGAAGTGCATTTTGCAGACCGATCAACAGTGCTTCGTATTCGGCCTCATTGTTCGATGCATCGAATCCCAACTTGATGGCCTGTTCGATTATTGCCCCTTCGGGGGTCATGATTACTATGCCAACCCCACTGCCACGTTGGTTGGATGACACATCGCAATACATCTGCCAAACGTCGCCCATATACATTCTCAGGTGGGCTTAGTTTGCACTTGATCAAACTTAAAGTCGACGAGGGATCCTGTGAATTCGGCTACAAAGTCGGCAAGCACTTGCCCCTTGATGGAAGTTCAAGGTAGAAATTGGATATCATACTGGCCAAGTTCAAGAGCCCATTTCGAAACGTGCCCCGACGTTTCCGCGCTGCGGAGCGCTGACCGGAGAGGATATTCTGTTGGTACTCGAATGGTATGGCCCTGAAAGTAATGCATCAGTTTTGTTGCAGGCATGACAAGAGCAAGGATAAGCTTTTCTAATGGAAGGTAACATGTATCAGCGTCAATCATAGCTTTGCTCACATAGTAAACTGGTCGCTACTCCCCAAGTTTTTCCCTTAACAGTACGACGCTGACCGCCCGGTCAGATACTACCAGATACAAAATGAGTGGATCGTTGGCCGCAGGTGTTGCCAAGAGTGGTACTGATTAGAGATAAGACTTCAGGCCGTCCAAAGCGGCCTGGCACTCGGGAGTCCAATCAAATGCTCTGCCTTGTTGAAGTATGTGGAAGAATTGTCAGCAACGATCTGTGGAGCGGCTGATGAACTTGTTAAGCGCGACGGCCATCCCCATTAGCTTCTGAAACTCTTTGACAGACTAAGGGGACCCAAGCTCTAGAATTACTGTGATTTCCCTCGGATTCGCTTTGATTCCGCGGTGATTAATGATGTAGCCAAAGAATTTGCCGAACCCGATGCCGAATGCACAATTTGATGCGTTCAATTTCATCTTGTATTTTCGAAGGATGCCGAATGTTTCTGACAAATCGGCTAGATTGGAGTACTTTTCCTTGGATTTGACCACCATATCGTCGATGTATACTTTCATGGTACAGCCGAGTTGTTCCTTGAACATGGAGGTCACTAGTCTTTGATAAGTTGCCCATGCATTCTTCAGGCCAAAAGGCATGACCTTGTAGCAATAGGTTCCTCTTGGGGTGAGGAATGCGGTTTTTTCTTTATCCTCCGAATGCATGGCAATTTGATAATAGCCTCTGTAGGCATCCAGGAAACTCATGCGTTGATGATGTGTCGTTGTATCTACGAGTTGGTCTATTCTGGGCAGGGGGAAACAGTCCTTGGGACAAGCTTTGTTCAAGTCTGTAAAATCCACACAGACACGCTAAGAGCCATTCTTCTTCTTTACAACCATAGTATTGGAAAACCACGTAGGATAAGTTACTTCGTGACTGCTCCGACGGCAAGTAACCGATCTACTTCCTCAACGACGGCCGAAGTATGCTCTACGGCTGACCATTGACTTCTCTGAATAATTTGCTTGCATTTCAGATCGACGTTCAAGCGGTGTTTGGGCCACTGATGGGTTTAATCCTGGGATCTCGTATGGTGACCATACAAATACATCAATATTGCCGAGTAAGAAAGCTACCAACTCCTGCCTTTCAACTTTATCTAAGGAAGTGTTGATCATGAAGAACTTGTCAGGATTTCTGTCAATTTTGACCCGATGCAGGGCTTCGGTTGCTTTATCATTAGGGATCCTCCCAATATCTTCGAGGCTCTCCCTATCCGGTACCTCAATTGAATGCACTTCTAGTTCCTCTGGTTTCTTTGTAGTTAGAAGATAACGTGCATGCGCTGATTTATGAGAGACGCGAATTTGTTCGACACCGTATTTAGTCGAAAAATAGAGTAGTTGGTGGTAGGTGCTTGGCACGGCTTGCATCGTATGTAACCAAGTTCTTCCCATGATCAGATTATACAGCGAAGGAAGCTTCACCACTAGAAATTCTACGTCTACTGATCAGGTGCCGGCCTGTATTGGCAGTGTGATCCTTTCCAAATGATACTCTAGGTTAGCATTGAAGCCGAATAAAGGGTAAGCAGCGGAAGACAAGTCCGAATCGATGAAACCAAGTTTGACAAAAGTTTTATAAGACATTATCTCTGAAGTGCTACCCTGGTCAACGAGAACACGCTCAATGGTGAATCTGTTTACATATAGCTCGATGACGAGGGGATCAGCGTGGGGGTGGGTCACTCCAACTAAATCACTGTCATCGAAGCTGATCCTTCCGGTGTCGTGTAGCTTTTTGCTGGTGTCAAAGGGCTATGGGTGCTAGACGGCAACTGGATTGTGTACACCTCAGGTGGCGCCAGCAAGCTGTATATCATATGAATTACGCCAATAGGAGGCGACTCAGGTCGTAGGGCTACAGTATTTGTTGAATTGTTCTTTCGGACATATTACGTAAGATGGTTGTCTTGCACCAACTCTTTAAGGTGATCTTTAAATGAATAACAACTATCAGTGTCATGACCATGGTCTCTATGATACTGACACCGTTTATCCTGTCTTCTCGCATTAGGAGGTCCCGTCATTTGGGAGGCCACTTGAAGTACGGAAGGTGTTGTACTTTCAACAGAATCTTATTGATTGGCTCTGTCAGCTCTGTGTATTTCTTACTTGAATGCCTTGTGTGCCTGTTATCCACTTGGTATTGTTCATTAGCTTGTTGTCAACATTGGTCGGTTGATCGGCACGAATCATGCCTTTTCTCTCATTTGGGTCAATTTTGCCGCTCGGGGCTTCTTGGAGGCACGGTGCTAATTGGTTGAATGACTCCCAACGTGGCCGTCTTAACGGCTTTACATCTGACTTTGACCCGAGGGGCATCGTCTTCCACTTTGTAGTATTCTTCAACCTTCTTTATTAATGCCCAGACGATTTTGGGGAGACGCCTGGTCAGTGAACTGAGGAGGGGGCTATTAGGATGCAATCCCATCTTAAAGGCGGTAACGGCCATGAAATCATTGCAAGTGTCATCAACCGGATTAAAGCATTCCCAATAGCGGGCCAAGTATTCACGAAGAGTTTTTTCCAGTTTAATTTGCATGGCACAGAGAGAGTCGACTTGCTTCAGCTGGACCTCATTAGTGATGAATCTCACCCTGAATGACTTTTGGAGTTTGTGGAGGCTCTTAATTGATGCCGACTCCAATTTATAGTACCACCTCACGGCCAATGGTCCTAGACTGCTTGGAAATATCCGACACATGAGGGCTTCGTCGTCAGCATGGAGCGTTATCGCTTGCTTGTAATGATGAATGTGATTAGTGGGGTCTAATTTTTCGTCGTAGAGGGTGAACGACGGTGCCTTAAACTTCTTGGGTAGCACAGCCCTGGCAATTCGTCGCACGAATGGGTCGTGTTTATCTTTCTCATCTGAATCATCGCTTCTCCCTCGTTTATGTCGTACATATTGACTTCCTTCAGATGAGCTAGATACATTTTTGAAGTCGACGTCGGCGACCATCCTTTTTTCCTGAAAGTTGACCTCGGTCTTGGTATGCGCCTTGTTGGGATTTCGCCACCCCCAAGGCCAAATCCTAGCGCAGGCGCTCATTCTCAGCTATCACGTTCTCCAGCTGCTGTTCACTTTGCTTTGCCTGATCCATAATCGTCTGCATTGTCTCAAGCATTGAAGTTGAGGGTGAGGTCTAAGCTACTGAGTGAAAGTTCAAGGCACATCGCGCAGTGATATTCTCCGGTCTCAGCATGTTTCTTGGAGTGAGATCGTCTCTTGGTGTAGTTTCGTCAGCGACTATCGAAGGATCTTCCGTTAGGCTCGCCATGGATGTACTTTAGTATTCCCACAGGCGGCGCCAATTGTGGTGATATGGTTTGGAAATACTCTTGGATCCTAAAGGACGTTCCTGATCCTCTGATTGCCACCTGAAAGGGGGTTAACACTCTGGTCGGGGGTTCCAAAATTAGCACTCTGATAGACAAGTTAGTATATGCCTCACGTTTTCTTATGTCTTAAGTTTCTTGGGGTTTTCTCTCGCATCCCTTTCATTGGCTGATGTTCCTCTATTTATATTCACTTTCGGGCGTTAGGATCAGGCCCACTCTTAATGCATCGTGTGATTGTTCACTCAGCTCCTTCTGTCGTATACCATTTCCCACTCGGCTCCTCGCTCAACTGGTTCTATGGCCGATTAGGATATTCAGCATCTGGGTCGTACAAGACGGGGCCGAATATAATATATATCCTAATTTGCCAAGTGTGTATTCGGCCTCTTTCCATCCTTTGATATTCGGCTCCCATAGTTAGTTAATTCATGTTGTAAAGTGATTAATTAGTTAAAGTAGTTAGTTCATTTTTCTTTGTAATTAATTCATTAGATTAACTAGATATCAATTTATTTTTGTATTGTAATAATTAGCTAATTTAGTTAATTTATTTCATTTGTTTTGTAATAGCTAGTTAATTCATAGTAATTAGCTAGGACATTTATTCAGACTCTCTTGTGCGAGGGCAAATATGTAATAATGTATATATCTTCCAATTCCCATTTCTTTCTCCCTATTATTTACTTGCTTACGATGGATAACATAGAGCATCATGTGTCTTTTAGCATTTTCCATGATTTGCATGTGTTTGTCTCGCATACATAGGGTTCGGTTCATCATTCTAACGGCATTGTCATTTATTACTTCTTTGAATACATGTGCCGCCGCATGCTATCAAAGTGATTCACATGACATAGTAGAAAACCAAACCTATTAGTTGCATTTTTGTATGTGTTGCACTAGTTACTTGCATATTAAAACAGGCATTTTTCTAATTATTTTGTTTCTTTTGACTTGCCTTGGAATACTAGGTGAGCATTTATTGCTTTAGCATATCACGTGTGGGCAATTGTTGCCATATCAAGCATATTTTCTACGAGGCTAAGTGCTTAAGTGATATACTTATTTGAATTCTTATGAATGAAGGCTAATTGCTCAAACTGGGATGATTTGATTAACGTACATATGAGGTCACTTTTTCGAGTGGTACATATTCAAAACAATTTTCAAAACAAACATAAGATCAAAGAGTTCCAATTTTTTCAAATTAGTCTATACTTGTATGCAATACATAGTAAATTTGCCTAATATTTGGAACAAGAGCATATAATATAAATAAAAATCACATCATGATTAGTAGAGGCCAATCTTTGATCGAGCGAGTGGGGTGGTCAATTCATGACATTTCCCTCTCATACCTAAGTTCCCAAGCCAAGACACTTTGGTGATGACGAACTAATGGCCATTGGCACAAGTCCCAGGTTTCCTAAATTTCCAAAAAATATTTAGGTGGTGACTCTGAAATCTGCGAAGCAGTCCATTTTGGCATTTGATTTAAAATCGATTTTCCAAAATATTTGTCGTATTTGGACTCATTTGTGTTTATCTATTTCACATTGCACTTGTGAAATTAGATTCAGAACCACGGGAGTCCGAACTGTAGGGCTAATAGGATCCGAAAGGAGCACGAAAAGCAAGCTAGAGTGTGTTACACCACCATTGCACACCACTACGATCAAATACTAGGTTCTAAATCTTTGATATTACAGACGAAAAAAGAATGTAATAGCCTAAAAAACACAGACACCAACTCATGACATAGTAATTTTGAAAAAAAAAAAAAAAAGATATGAACATAACGGGAATACGTCAAACAAAATATTTTCTATATATTTTTATTTGTTATGTATATAATATATAAATATAGGTTATAGAGACAAACTGCATCAATGTTTGTGGGTGTATTTTTGTTTTCTTCCTTTTCCCCTTCTTTGTTTCTATATATTTTATTAACCCAAATTAGCTTTCTAAAATTATAACGACACCTACAAAGGTTTTTTAAGGTGTGGCCAAATGCAATAGACACTTGCGTCCGTGAAGCATATTTGTCAAATCATCATAGGTACAATGGTGTCTGGGATTAGGGGCTATATTCCTATAATTTTCAATAAATAGATTTATTTTTTTTCCCTTCATCAACAAAGAGAATATTATTAATAAAAAGGAAAAAGAGTAGAAAGAGGGGAAAGAAAGTAGAAAAGACAGGACTTAAAACCGATTCTCAGTTTTGAATCTAAAGCCTAATTTCTGTTCGTGAAAACTTGTCTTTAAGAAACTTTTTTTCCTAATTGGTTGACACACTAAAATGGTCAAACGGCGTCCGATATCAACAAACTTGACACACACGACAAACTAGGCACAAATGACTTGTACGAAAAGACAGGACTCAGAATCAATACTCGACTTTGAATATGGAGTCTAATTTTCATTTGTGAAAACTTATCCTTAATAAACTCTTTTTCTAAACCGGTTGACATACAAATGCTCAAACGATGTCGGATGTCAACGAAACTTGACACATATGACTAACTAGGCACAAATGACTTGTAGGAAAAGACGGGACTCGAAACCAATTCCTTGTTTTGAATCTGGAGCCTAATTTCTATTTGTGAAAACTTGTTCTTAAGTAACTCTTTTTCCGAACCGGTTGACATAATAAAATGCTCAAATGGCATTGCATGTTAATGAAACTTGACACACATGACTAACTAGCCACAAATGACTTGTAGGAAAAGACAATACTCGAAATCGAATGCTATTTTGGAAACACTATCCAGAGGTTTAAGAATAGTTAGAGAAGCTTTTAGAAGATATATTGTGTGGCGCTTGATTCATGCTTATGTTACAATTTTATTTATTTAGTATATATTAGTACAGTGCCCACATATATTATTATTCATATATATTATTTTTTGAATGTGGATGTATGTGAATGTGGATGAATTTTATTTTAGAAAATATTAATAATTTGTACATGTAATGAATTAATAAAATATATATGTATTTTATGAAAATAATTATTTTGTGATAGTAATAAATCGTCACTAATGTAGTCATCATTTCCTTACATTTTATTAGCGACGGGTTAACCTGTCGTATATACATATTAGTGTCATCTTTAGCAACAGTTCAAATTGTCACGAATACATTATTGATTTAATCTTATTTGTTTGCAATGTTTAAGACCGTCGCTAATACTAACTTTTCGCGACGTCAATTGCTCTTTCTAAAAAAGTTTTTGGTGACAGCATCCTAAATCGTCACTAAAAGTGATGTTTTCCCCTTTTCTTGTGTCAGGTTAAAAAGTCACAAAAAATCATTAATTTACTGTCACTATAAGAAACCGACGATTTGTAACCGTCGCAAATACCTTCTGTCACGCCCCCTTCCGCCACCCTCCGTTTCCCATTGCTACTTCATAAAAAAGAAAGTCCTTTTCAATGACAAGTGAAGCTTTTGAGATGTTTGAGACGGTCACAAAAGGTCTGATTTTTAGTAGTGGTAGTTGCTAGTAAGGTTGTTCTGTGTCGTATGAAGATTGATTGGCCAAATTATTAAAATTTTGCCTTGGTGGTGGAGGAGTGTAAAAAGTGCCTTGTGATGAGTGTCTCCATGAAAGATTATGGTGATTTCTCTATCCTGAGTTGTACGTATTGGAATATGGATCATTACCCGGTTTGGAGAATCCTTGAGTCGTACTCACATGCTCTTCGACTATCTCCAAAAATTGGTGTTAAAGGGAAATCACTCAAGTCATGAGAAGCGTTCACATAAATAGCACAAGCCTTATTGAATTAAGGTTGTATTTGTTGTGTAGGGGCATGCCCTGTCTAGGCGTGCCTGAACTTCCCGGGCTCCACGCGTGAGATTGGCACGAAAAATCCCGTTTTGTTCATTTGGGCTTACTACAGTTCGAACTCAAATGTCATGGTTCTGAATCTAATCTCGCAAAGTGCAATGCAAAATCGATAAATCACCAAAGAGTCCAAATCCGGCGAATCGTTTTGGAAAATTAATTTTTATAAAGAAGTGCCAAACATGGATTGCTTTGCCAGATACAAAGTCGCCACCTAAATGTTTTATTTTGGAAAAATTTAGGAAACCCTGACTTGTTGCCTAAGGCCACGTGTCCGTCATCACCAAAGTTGCCTCGGCTCGGGAACTTGGGTACGAGAGGGGAAGGTCATGCAATGAGCACCCCCGCTCGCCCGATCAAAAATCGGCCTTTACTAACATGATATCTTGTTTTTGAAAACACATGTATTCTTATTCTATTATTAGCCTAGAATTACTATGTGATGCGCACAACACACAAGTATAGACTGGATCGCCTAAGTTGGAACAAAACATCGTATGTTTGTTTGAAAATGGTTTGAAGGTGCTACTCACAATTAGGCTAAGACGTGGATTTGCCACCCTCAAGTGGGCTTAGAAAACATGATTTTACCACTCTCAAGTGGGCTTAAAACTCGCATTTCGATGAATTGTTCCAATTCAAGTAATCCAACCTTCATCCACAAGCATTCAGGCAGTTATATCACATAAGCAAATAGCCTCATGGCAAGCATGCTGTCATGGAAGTCACTCACACACATGCAAGGATGCTAAAGCATAAACACTTACCGAGTACTCCGAGCCAAAACAGAAACTAGTTAATAATCAATGCATGATCCTAGTTCATGTTAAGATGGCTAATGCAACGCATGCAAAATGCAACTAGAAATAGGCTCGGCTATTCTAAAATGGCATGTGAAATGCAACAATCGATATATGTATTCAACTTGGTATTGAAAATACAATGCAGTTAGTATGAAGCACCGAGCCCAGTGCATGCTAACAGATGAATGAATGCAAGCATGCTAGCATAAGGATGCTAATCGAAGTATGCCCTAAAACTAACCATCAAAAGTAGGTAAGTAAAAGGGAGAAAGACGTGGGGTTGGAAGACATGCATCACACACACGCACACTTATTACAAAATTCACCCTCTCGATGGAGAGTCCGAATAAATAATACAAACCAACTAATTAATGAACTAACAAGCTAATTAGTTATTACACAACCCTTAACTAATTAAGAAAATTAATTAAGTTACAAAACAGTTAAAGTGGCCTCAAAAGGAGGGACAAATGCATGCTCGATTGGCTTCGCTCGGAACTCTATTGCCATGCCCCATATTGCCTCTGTTTGTACTGCTTTGCACCTCTGAAAACTGTGCCAACTTCTGTGATGCTTCTGAACCACCTCATGGACACTCTGAGAGATCATCGGCCAAGATAGGTGGCCATTGGCCAGCGTAAAATGGCCATCGACCATTTCTGATGCTATCGGCCAACCATTGTTAGTCGATCGACACTGCAGATAGCCCGATCGACCATATCTTCCTGCAGACTGCTCCTTTTACTACAGCAGAGGACAAACAAGGGCATGGCAATACATTTGCAAGAAAATGTTTGCAACTACACCCATTATCATGTTTAAAGCTCAAAGGAGTGCAATACTTGACCCTCGGGCCACCAATCGCGCATTCCAACGCATGATGACCAAAGGAGCCAAGTGTGCAAATCAATGTGAATGAAATGCACCAAAACACAAAAATGCCTCACACTCTATCATGTTGGATCAAGAGTGTTGGCGACCAAAGATTGAAGCATGTTTCATCACTTCAAGTACGAAACGTCCCTCGTTCTTCGTGTTGGGTTTGACACCACAAACCAAACACTATGTAATGCATGTATGCCAAATACGATGCAACATGGAAATGCAATGCAACATAAGCATGCCAAATGCAATATGACTCAAGCATGCACACAAGGCTAAGTAACAAGCATGCCAAATACAATGCAACCTAAACAAGCATGTGACAAAATGTAAACTAGCAAGCATGCAAAATGCAACCTAAACATACAAACATGCATGGCATGCAAAGATAGACAAGCATGCAACATTGAACGACATGGTAAATGGACTTAAACTAAAGATGGATAGACCTCAGCCATGCCCAAAATCAGGGGCCATTAGTGATGAATTGGTGACATCAAATGCAAGACAAACATGCACATGCAATGGCCCATGACTTAAGCATAAATGGTACAACTCTTAAGCACACTTAAAGAGTGACAAGCATGGATATGTGACAACACCATAAGCTCTGAAATCATGTATGGAGTGATACCAAATCAACCAAACAATGCAAGTATGGCATGCAAAAATGCTCAAGGGTTGAAGCTAGCAAAGGGATTGCACTACGGCCAAGCAAAGCAAGCCCCAAAGGACCTAGGGCAACCAAAACAGTCCCAAGATAGGTCAATACAAGACCAAAAGCATGCTCAAACCTAACCAACACAAGTTAGAACAAGAGTCCAAAGGCATGAAGCATGCAAGGCTAACAAAGAGGTGTTACACTACACCTATTACAACCAAGCATGGCATGGCTTAACCAATGAAAAATAGAGTTATGGCATGTTAAAATAAGCCCAAAAATCCACTGAGATGGCATTCCAAAGGCCTAAGCAAAGAGGCATACACAATGGTCCATTCTTGAAACTCAAAACAACAACTCTTCAAAGCATTGAAAGGATGACAAATGTGAGTGTATGGCTACACTACATAGACTGAAATATGATTTCAAATGATGCCAAATCATGAGAATAGTCAAAGCAATGCATGCTAGTAACTTGGACACTCAAAGCCAACAAGCTAGGTTGAACCATAGCTATACAAAACAATAGGTGCATGATCAAAAAAACAAGAAACAGAGCTAAAGCATGGTAAAACATGACTAAAAGCTTCTTTAGGTTGAGCCAAAATCATGCTAAAAACGTAGCTTAAAGCACAAAGCATGTTAAGGAAATAGAGAGGATTGCAAGACAAGTGCCTGGTGCATGCATGAGGCCATCAAACCAACATGAAACTGAGGTGCAACATGGCAAAATAACACCAAATACTTGCTGAAATGAGACCAAAACATGCTAAGCAAACATGCTACTATTATGAGCCCTTAATGCAAGCATATGAGACACAAGGAGAGGGGGCTGTCCCTCTCCTATTCAAGACTTCAAAACCACTTCTCCACCACTAAAAATCCTCTAGATTTCAGTGGTGGAAAGGTCAAAACAAGATAGTTCCAAAGCTCAAAACGGAAGGCACAAAACAAGGCCAAACAAGGCCAAAGAGGGGGTAAACAACCCCTAACACAAAAATGACCTTAAGCAACCATAACAAGCACACAAAATCAGAACTTTTTTCAGTTTAGAGTCAAGCCTAAAACAATATTCAAATAGGTCTAAAAGCTTAAGCAAGAATGGGGAATTAAAAGGTAGTTTACTCACCCTTGAAGAACACCTTCAAGAACACTACTCCAGCAACTTTTCTGAGTTCAAACCCACCCAAGAATACCAAAACAAACTCCCTAATACCTCAGCAACAAAAGGAAGGTGTTCTAGTAGGTGCTCTAGTGCAAACGTATGAACAAAATACACTTTAAGGCACAAACACACACACAAATATAGAGAGAGAGAGAGAGAGATAGAGAGAGACAGATATATAACTTGTGTCTGTAATTTTTAGAACCTCTGGAAAGGGAGGGGAGGCTCCCTCTTTATAGAATTTCAATTCTCAAGGTTGTTCAACAAGCTTGAGTCTTGAAGCAAATCCCTCCATACACGTGTATGGAGGATGGGAATTATGCATACCAGCCATCACAGCTGGAAGAAAATATCTGCAAAAAGCAGATGGAAAGGGCTCGGCTCAAAAATATGGCCGATCGACCAAACAAAGTGTTGATCGACCAAAAGCAGTGCCGATTGGCCACCACTTTTGGCCGATGGCAAGGAAACAAGGCCGATGGCATCATGCCTTGGCCGCTAGGTTGTAAAGATGGCCAACAAGCCATCATCTTCCCTCAGGGGCAAAATCACAAGTCCTTGGTCCGTAACCAAGCACAAAACAGTCAAGTTGAGAGATCATAAGGCAAGGCGCGCAGCCGAGACCTTCAGGAACTCAAAACGAACATGTGCATGGATGATCATCGGGTGTTCAAACAATGATGTCCAAGTCTTGAGGATGGTCAAAAATGGGGTGTCTACAGTTGCCCCTCTTTGACAGAACTCGAAAGTCATAAGATGACGGGAGTGAACGTCAAAGCCCAGAGACGACCCATTTTTGACAAGGCCGAAGACTTAGACAAGCATACAAGATAATAAAGAGATGCGCCCGCAGGCAGGGGCAAAATGCTAAGGACATGCACGATGCCGAACATAACTTATGATCATGCAAAGAGAGTTGTAATGAAGCATAACATGCAACAATTTAAGCAAGTGAATAAGAATCAAACTACATTTCATGCAGAAAGGATGTAAAAGAATCATGCAGTTCTCACTGCATCTCACGCGGAGAAGTCTAAAAATGACTACTGAGGAAACCCGGAGTCTCAAACACAACATCTCTCAACATAGCACACGCAAGAGAGGAAAGGAGTAACAATTCTCAGCGTATCACACGCAAGAGAAGGGAGGCAATTCTCAGCGTATCACACGCAAGAGAAAGGAAGCAATACTCAGCGTATCGTACGCAAGAGAAGGAAAACAATTCTCAACGTATCGCACGCAGGAGAAGGGAAGCAATTCTCAGCTTATCGCACGCAAGAGAAGGGAAGAAATTCTCAACAATCACACGCAAGAGAAGGGAAGCAATTCTCAGCGTATCACACGCAAGAGAAGGGAGGCAATTCTCAGCGTATCACACGCAAGAGAAAGTGTTTCTAACTGAAACGAAACGAACTCAAAGGACAAGAAAGGTCTCACCTGGAATTCCTCTGAATGAATCGAACACGCAGTACCGTCTGGCCGCACCAGCCTCAAAGAACTGTACATACAATATCGTGCCCTGCATAAGAATGAAGCTTAACAGGTACAATATAGTAATAACACATGTCCAACGTTACGTCAAGATAAAATTCCAATATGAAATAAACGTGTGCATGCGCAATGCAAGCGAAAAGATGCGTAGCAACACAAGCAAAAAGTGCACAACAACGCATGTGAAAAGTGCATAACAATGCAACAAGTAGTGATTTATACTCCATGTAATATTATAGTGCATATTCTACGCAAAAGGGAGAAATGCATATTCTATGCAAAACAATAAGAAGGATGTATGCTCAATGCAACATGTATGCCCTACATAGTGTAAATGTGGATACATATCCGACACAACATGCTCATGTTAGGCGACCGTGATGGTGCACAACGCGTATGTTCCAAGCAATGCCATAGAGATGCCATATTCAATGTAAGCATAGTAAAGGCATGTTATGCACGATGTTGAGACACAACTTTAAAACAAGACGAGGCATGTTCAATGCAAAAGTGAAACAACGTATAACCAATGCGCTTATGACAAGCATGACTAAACATCGTAATGTGATATATTTAAAGCAATTTTTGAATCTCGCAAGATACAAAAGGATACGAAAAGGAGACACCTTGCACATACCGAGCATCGCACATGAAAGACACGGTTCGAGGTCAACACGGAGGCCGATTAAGCTTCAAAAGTGCACTTTCTTGCACTGTCTTGAGGGATGAGGGCTCCAAACAACATAACTGACCCAAACAAGGGTGTGGGAGGTGCATCGACCACAATAGGAGGCCATTGGCCATCCATCGGCCACAAAAAGAGATCATCGGCCAAATATTTAGCCGATCGGCAAACAATTTGGCCGATCGGCCAAAATGGCAATTTCAGGGCAATTTTGTCCTTTTGCCTCGGGTCTTTTAAATATAGGGTTCCAAATCCTATATTCTCACTTCACCCTAGTTGAAAAACATTGTTCTCTTTCTCTAGGTCATTTTTCAACCTTAGAACCTTGTTTTTCCTTGGTTTTCGAGCCTCCCGTATCGTCCGATTTGTGAAACCTTTTCCGTTTCACACACTTTGAACCGAACGAAACACATTCCCGGTGTCACATTCTCAATTTCCACTACTTGGGGTTTGTTTCCCCCGAGTTTACCTTGGTTTTCGTGCCTTTTCCACACTCTAACCTTTTCTCTCATTTTCACCCCTCGGGGTTGACTTTTGGGCTGACTTTTGGCATTCTTGCCCACTTTTCACACCCTCGGCCATTTTGCACTCTTCTCGAGATGGCGGACAACATTCCACGAGGTGGGACTCTCCCGGAGATGGATGTGGATCCCGAGGTCAAGCTCTTGCCGTTGAGCGTTTGACCGTTTGATCCGACGACCTATAGGCTGGCAATACATATGCTACCTCCCAATAACATTCGTCAGTTCAGGAGCTACGCGCGAGGTGCACCATTGGAGCTCTCACTACGCGAGCCAGAGTCGCATCTATCCTATGGCGCTACCGAGGTACATTCTTCCCCTCTTTTAGTTTCTGTAATGTAGACCAGATATTCTGAATAGTCAATACTGTTCTTTAACTGTTTAACCCAAACACACTGATACATGACAGGCTTAGTTCACTGTGAGCACACCCACACCCGATATCTATGAAAACTCGAACACATGCACACACACTACATTTTCATCAACTCTAAATGCATTCAAACATTGCATATCTAATACTACATTGCATCTGTTTGTCTTTGATCACAAGGAGATTCCCATGCCTTCTGGAGGTATGGGAACACCATTGCCCACAGTTGGTACATGGAGTTACCCGACGTGGTTCGCCACATCGTTGACTATGCCGGCTTGGGCGTTTTCGGCAGAGGACTCTCACACCTCACCGCGAGTAGGTCTCTTCTAGGTGCTCTGGTGGAGAGGTGGTGGGACACCACTGATTCCTTCCACCTTTCTGCTACGGGGGAGATGACGATGACTCCCTTTGACTTCTCCATGCTCACTGGCATCGGAGTAAGGGGTGATCCGATTCCCTTCGACACTGACATGGGCGAGTGGGATGTTGCCCAGAGCTATTTGCTTGGCGCTCGACCACCTCTCTCCCGGCCAGGGTTCATGAGGTACTCTTGGTTTAAGGACCACTTTCAGATTCAGGCGCCCATGACCCGTGAGGAGGTGGAGCAGTATGCTTGCGGCGTCATCATGTTCTTGCTGGGGACCACGCTTTTCACCGACCGGGCGAACACTGTTGCCCTTTATTTGCTGAGCGCACTGGTAGATGTGACACGGATCCAGCATTACGACTGGGGTGGCGCAGGCTTGGCCACATTCTACGAATACATGAGCTCATCCTCTCACTGCAGCGGACAGTTGCTTGGAGGCTACTGGCGAGCCTGGGAGGTATATCTTCCCCTTTCTATTTTATAGTTCTATTTTACATTATCTGTACACCTCACACGTTGCACACACGCAATCTGCTTTACACTGGTTGTACACTGCACACACTGCAAACATGCAATCTGCTTTACAATGACTGTACATTGCACACTGTTCTGTGATTTCTGTTTTATCTATATTCTGCTTCGCTAATAAACATACTCACTCTTGCCCTGTTACATTCTGCAGTTATGGGTGTATGCCTACTTTCCAAGGCTAGCCCCAGTGCCCGATAAGGAGACGCCCTCCATGGTTCCATACTCTCATCGCTATGATGTGAGGTGTGAGTGGAGGCTGAGGGAGTCCTTCCTGTTCTTCCGCCGATACTTCGACACCATCACCACGGCTGAGGTATTTCAAACCTTTCAGTTCATTTAAGCTTCGCTTTACATTGTACTTTCAATAACAGATAAGAAACTGTATGTCCTGTCCTTTGCAGATCACCTGACAGCCATGGGCGGTGTTACCGGATAGAGTGAGAGATGGGTACGGGGGTGCTCAGGAGACTGCCCGCTTTAGGATTTTGCTGGAGGGCCCATTCTGTCGGGCGTGGTATTTCAAGGAGCGTTTCCTGCGCCAGACTCTCGGTCTACCAAAGCAAATAGTTCCGAGGCCACCTTCTACCTATACCAGGGACACTGAGCGGTACACTCTATAGGAGATGATGGATTACACCATCGACTGGGACTCTGACCTTTTAAGAGCTGAGGGCGACTATGCCGAGTTCATCGAGACTTATTTGATGCGCCCTCTGACTGGTGCTCGCCGAGTCGAGAGAGAGAGGCCCGCAGCACCAACTAGAGTCGGAGCATCGAGGGCACCTCAGGCCCGTGGCAGGAGTAGGTCCCGGAGGAGACGAGGAGTTGGGTGGCCAGAGCTGTCCACCATGATGACATGCCGAGGACAGGGTGGGGAGACTTACCAGATACCCATCGCTCCTCCTCCGGCTGATCATGAGCTTGTCAGAGTTCACGGTTCAGCCCCGGTATGTGCTTTATTTTGCATTCTGTACAGTCATTTCAATTCATTTGATATCTCGCAGAATACTAATGATTTTCGACACTTTTGCAGGCTTTCATCAAGTACACTAGACAGTCCCTGGAGCTGACGGCCTCAGTGATGGGGATGTAGCAGAGGAGCCTAGACCTGCTGACCATCTATGGTGTCCCGGTAAGTTCTTTGAAACCCCAATCCCAAACTTTGCACAATCTGTTCCATACTGATTTGATATACCACATTGTCAACACGGCACCTGATACATAGCCCTCACGGCACTGATACATTGTAATTCACATACTACCCACAACATTGTTCACGGCACTCATACATTATACTCAGACACTGCTCACAGCATTCATACACTGTACTCATACACTGCATTTGGTATTCATACCCTGTTTTGCATAGCATAACTGATGCGTTTGCCATTTGTTCTTTTCAAGCCCCATTCCAAATTCCGGCTGCAGGGGGTGCTCCAGCTGGACCATCTGTACCTGCCCGAGGAGCTGGGGGAGCCAGGCGGGGGATGACGATCCACAGCCGAGGCAAACACAGACGCACCCACACTGAGAGCAGTTCACGAGAGCCTTCCTCTGACAATGATGAGTTAGATGAGGAGGTAGAGTCGTCTCAGGGTGAGGCTGTAGATGGCTCAGATTTAGACTCTGATGGCGGAGCTGGCGGCGACGATCCTGGACCTTCATCCAGGAAGAGGACGAGGACAAACTCCCATGCTTGAGGCGACCGACCCTGATCCAGACACCTTGCTGCTTTTCTCCTTTTTGCTTTATTCAGACATTTTGTTGCTTTTCTCCTTTTTATTTTTTTGTTTTACTTTTCTTTTTGCTAGTAGTTTTGCACATTGTACTGCCTCAGGCTGGTTTTTATTTTCTTCAAAACTATGTACTTTTCAAAAGATGATCTGATGGAATGAAACAGCTGTTTTGTTGAAAAAGTGTTACATTTGTACATCCTATGCATCGCATCACATCGCATTACATAAAAATGTAAATGAGATTGAACTTTGTTTGAAAATTAAGCACTCACATCGCAATAATTAGGTAGTGAACCAACTAATGGCAAAACAACTCGATAAGCAAAACAAAGAACTTGACACCGCTAACTAAGTGTAAACACAACTTGATAAGCAAGACAAGGACTAAAGAACACAAAATACAACTCGATAAGCAAATTGAAGTAGCAGAGGCGTGACTTTGCAAAATCACCACCAAAAGGCATTTGAAGTGGAACCATTCACAAGTTCTCCACATGTCCAACACATAGACAACTCAGAGAACAAGAGGGAAGGCCATCGGCCAAAATGAGAGGCCATCGGCCACAAGAAATGGCCATCGGCCATCATTACTAGTCGATCGGCCAAAAATGGCAAGAACCATTAGAATGTTAACACCTGTCTTCCACTCAACACCTTATCCTCTACAAAAGCCCCAGCTTCTTAGTTTGCTCATTTCAGCACTGTTTTTGCACAGAATGGAGGCTTTCCTTGTCTAAAATCTCACAAATTGGATAGCTACCTTAGATTGCTCGGAAAAGCTGAATTTCCGGGGCTTCGGCATAAATGCACTATTCACGTTGAGTAGCACCCCACTGTATTTTCCGTTCCTTCATGCTGCAGCAAGGTTTTGGAATCCGATGACACACATCTTTAGCTTTGGCGGGCAAGAGATGTGCCCCACTTTTGAGGATTTCCAAGCTTTAATGGAATCCGAGCACGATGAAGAAATCTTGCCTCAACTCCGGTTCGGCCACGTCCAAGCCTTAGGACGGATGTGCAGCCTTACTTTGCATGACGCTCGGTCATTGATTCGCGATGGAGAGCTGGACATTCCGAGCTTGCTTGGCCGGTTTTCTGATGCCGGTGACCGCGGCGATCATCATTGGCAGGGTTATCGGTGACATGCACTTTGCTTGTGCATGTTGTCTCATTTTTTGCTTACCCCAAGCTCTGGTGGGTTTAGTTCTCGTTTGATTGAAGTCGCCGAGAGCTTAAAAGAGGGCAAGAGCTGCATCGCCATGACACTAGCTGAGACGTTGATGAGATTGGATGCTTTTCATCACCGGGAGACGGCTAGGTTCGTGGGGAGTCCACTACTACTGCAGGTAATGTTTCCCACCCCATATCACATATATTGCTCACATCACTCGACCTTCAGGCTTATTTTTTTCTCTCAAAACCCTTTTCTTACTTTTCTCTCAATGTAGACCTCTATATTCTTTAATCTCTCATTTTTCATCCCTTCCCAGGTGTGGTTGATGGATAAATTGAGAGTAGTAGACTCATGCCTAGCATATTCAGCTCGCAGCTATTTCTTCCGACGATGTCTAGTCGATGCCCTTGATGAGGGATGATGGTACAACTGGATGTGCATTTTGTCCGCGGACTACATCGCTTGGCACTGCCCTTGGCTCAATCTGCCAGTGATGAGTTACAGCATGACCCGCCAGCCCGGGATTCAATTGATTGGCCAGACACACTGTGTCTTTTACTTTCCGTTCCGGATCCGGCGCCAATTCGGACATGATCAGACTTGCCTGAAAGAAGGGATAGAATACCCTACTACATTTCTGGTCTGAGGTGCACAGCTAGCTCAGTATGCCACAGCATGGAGGACGAGAGAGCTTCTGGCCCCTGCTCCCACTTTCAGCTGCATCCTCTCTAATAAGTGCATAGATTGGCTCAATGAAGAGGCACAGGTAGGGCTCACTTTGGCATCAGAGGCTTCTACCAGCTTGGGGAGGGGGCGCAAGAACACCTGACTTATCCATGCCCCAAATTTATTTTCTTTAATCAGTACTTTCAAGTTTTCTTTATGAATGTAATAAAAAAAAACAACTTCAATTTGTATTCAAAAGTAGGAGAACTCTGTATTGAAATCAATGAAATTGAAGGTTGTGGGTACTGAACATTTTTCGTTTGGTCCAAAAATGGTCTAAGTTGTAAAAAGATTAATTTGAGCAAAATCAACTTTTATTAAAACTTTTCAAAACCATTTTCGATATGAATCACAACTGGACACGCCCGAGATCTATCACTGAGATGCATAACCCCGGATCCCAGTAACTAAAAAGTTGCCCCTAGTCTGAATAGCACTACACTGGAGATCACAACTGAGCTCTTAAATGCTGAATAGACAAAGATGACCAAGATGATCACATGGACAAAGTTGATCGGGGAAGAGTTTATGGCTGGACTTTAGGATGAAGTTGCCTACGTATCCCAAAGATGGGAATCAAGCCTTATGTAGTTCGGCTCAGGTTCACTGGTGCATTAACACTCTCCTCTTGCGCTCTAACTTTTTCCAAGGCCGCTCTTTGCGGGTTTTCAACTTTGCGAGCTCAGTTTTTATAATTTCAAATTTTTCATGCTCTAACTTTTGCCTAGGTCGCCCTTTCGGGTTTTTGCCCTAACGAGCCACTCAGGGATAGTATTTCTTCAACTTGTCCATGTTGATCGGTTGGGAGAACTCTAGGCCATCTAGGTCCATCAGAACGATAGCTCCATCTGACCAGATAGACTTGATGATGTAAGGGCCAGTCCAATTAGTCTGAACTTGCCCCTAGAGTCGTGGATGGGAGCTCAGTTGTCTTTGAGCACAAGATCCCCTTCCTTCAAATTCCTGGACTTAACCTTCTTATTAAAAGCCCTTGTAATTCCTTGTTGATAACCCTGAACAGGGTACAATGCTTTTAGCCGTCTTTTATCAAAGAGCATGAGTTCTTCGAACCTGCTTTGCTGCCAATCTGCCTCAGCTATCTGACACTCAGCCAGTAATCGCAATGGCGGAACCTCAACTTCGATAGGCATAACAGCCTCCATCCCATAGACCAAGGAATACAGAGTTGCCACAGTAGAAGTTCGAATTGAAGTCCGGTAGCCCCACAGAGCAAATAGCAGTTTATCTGGCCAGTCCCGGTAGGTTTCCACCATCTTCTGCAGAATGTGCTTGATGTTCTTGTTGGCGGCCTCAACTGCTCCGTTGGTCTGCGGCCTATATGTAGACAACTTATGAAAAGCCACGTTGTATTTGTCCAACAAGTCGATCACCTCCTTCTTGAAGTGGGAACCATTATCTAAAATAATCTCGTTCGGGACCCCGTAGAGACAGATGATGTTGTTTCTGATTAACTTGCCAACATGCGAAGCCTTCAACACCGCATAAGATTGAGCCTCGACCCACTTAGTGAAATAGTCTATCGCGACTAGAATAAACTCATGCCCATTGGACCCCTTCGAAATGATAGCCCCGATCACATCAATCCCCCAAACTGAAAATGGCCATGTCAAAGTCATGTTGTACAGCTTTGACGGCGGAATGTTCATGCGGTTTGCATGGATCTGACACTTGTGGCATCGCCGGACAAAGCCAACACAATACTCCTCTATGGTGGACCAGTAGTAACCCTGTCTGAGAATTTTTTGGGCTAGCATCACCCTATTCCTGTGCGCTTCGCACTCTCCTCCATAGATGGCCTCCATCAGGTGCTTCGATTCTTCAGCATCAACACATAGCTTATGCATCCTGAGATGACCTCTCTTATACAGTTTTCCCCCGCAAACGATGAACTGAGCAACCATTCTTCGAATTGCCCTTTTATCTTTGGCATTTTCCCCTGGTGGATGCGCCTCTTTTTCCAAGAAGTTCCAGACATCGTAATACCAGGGGTTCTCATCTTGTACCTCATCTATGGTAGCAATCAGCTCGTAGGCTGGCACAAATTTCTGTTCGATGATGATCGGACACATCCGAACTCCAAAAGGGATGTCTATCATAGAAGATAGAGCTGCTAGTGAATCAGTGAACCTGCTGTTCTCTCTTAACAGATGAGCGAAATTCAGTTTCTCAAACCCGAGGAATCAGCAAGTCCAAGGTCTGGTGGTAAATTCTCGTCTTTTCTTCTTTGACTTTCCAATCTCCTTTAGCTTGAGATACAACAAGGTTCGAGTCCCTAATGAAGTCCAACTGTTTTGCCCCTAGTTCCAGGGCTGCTTCTAGACCAGCAATACATGCCTCATACTCTGCTTCATTGTTCGACACTTTGAACTGGAGTTTGAGTGCTAGAGGGATGAGGGAATTATCGGGTGCTATCAGCAACACCCTTATCCCATATCCATATTGGTTTGACGCTCCGTCAAAGTACATCGTCCAAAACTCTTCTTCGACATGTAGAATGGCACTGTTTGGGAATAAGTACTCAATTGCTTCATCCTTTCCCACTGGGTGATCGGCTAGGAACTCTGCTACTGCTCTCCCTTTCACTAACTTGCACGCCACATACTTTAGATCAAATTCGGAAAGCAGAAGTAACCAATGAACTATCTTACCTGTAAGTGCCGGTTTCTCGAAGAGATATTTGATGGGATCTAATCTTGAAACCAGTATTATAGAGTGAGCTAACAGGTAGTGACGCAACTTCTTGGTAGCCCATACCAAGGCCAAACAAGCCTTTTCCAGCGGAGTGTAGCGGGCCTCGTATTCCAGCATTTTCTTTCTCAGGTAGTAGATAGCTCTCTCCACTTCGTCCTCAGACTCTTGTGCAAGCATGCAGCCCATTGTAGTTTCAGTCACTGAAAGATACAGAATCAACGGTTTCCCCGGCTCAGGCGATAACAACACAGGTGGGTTCTGTAAATATTGCTTGATCTGTTCAAAAATAGCTTCGCATTGGCCGTTCCAATGGAATTTCTTTCCTTTCTTCAGGGGACCAAAGAGTGGTTCACAAGTCAAGGTTAATTTTGCGATAAACCGTCTTATGAATTGCACTTTACCCAGAAAGCCTCGCATCTTTTTTTCAGTCCTCGGTGGTGGCATTTCTAAGATGGCCTCGATTTTGGAAGGGTCAACTTCGATACCTCTCTGTGTGATCAAGAGCCCCAGCATTTTCCCTGCTGTAACACCGAACGTATATTTCTGAGGATTCAACCGCAACCGATATTCTCTGATCGTTTGGAAGAATTTCTGCAAGGCGGTGTAGTGGCCGTCTCTTTCCTTGGACTTGACAATCATGTCGTCCACATACATCTCAACCTCTTGGTGGATCATGCCGTGCAAAATTGTGGTCGCAGCTCGTTGATATGTAGCTCCAGCGTTCTTCAGCCCAAACAGCATTACCCTATAACAATAGGTCCCCTACGGGGTGGTAAAAGCAGTTTTCTCCTGGTCCTCGGGTGCCATCAATATCTGATTGTAGCCTGAAAACCCATCCATGAATGAGAGCAATGCATGCCTAGCAGTGAAGCCCACTAATTCATCGATATGCGGCAGAGGAAAGTCGTCCTTCGGACTAGCTTTGTTCAAATCTCAAAAATCCACACATACCCGAATTCTGCCATCCTTCTTTAGCTCTAGAACGATATTGGCCAACCAAGTTAGGTATTCAGACACTAGCAGGAACCCTGTGTCAATTTGTTTGGTGACCTTTTCTTTGATCTTGAGGGCCCATTCTAGGTGGATCCTTCTGAGTTTCTGCTTAACAGGTCGGGCCTCTGGGTCAATAGGGATCTGGTGTTGTACAATCTCAGGATTGATTCCAGGCATGTCTTCGTAGGACCACGCGAAAACATCTTTGAAATCTTTTAATAAAGCAACTAAGCGCTCGCGCTCCTCCGAAGACAACGTGGACCCGATCTGGACCAACCGCGGGTCCTTCTCAGTACCAACATTAATTGTGGTGATTTCATCAATCAAGGGTTTAATAAACCTCTCATGCTCTTGTTCAAGCAAATATTTCAAAACCGGAGGAATTTCTTCCTCGTCGTTTTCATCAAAAGTTTGAATTAATGCAATAAATCAAAGGCACAGAAAAGTAATCGAAAGCCATAGCCATTCCATTCTCATTAATCACTTCCACGTCGCCTAATTCCTCTATTACAACAGACTCAAAGGGAAAAAAAAAAAAAAGACGACCTAGACAGGACTATGGTATCCGGGTTGTCACCCCCAGGAATACCAGACTCAGACTCAGACTCAGACGAGCTAGAACCTGATTTCGACTCCACAGACTCGGTGGAATCAGATTCCGGCTCACTACCTGACCCGATGCTGCTCGATAAGAATCCCTCTTCGTACTGCCAGACGAGGGAGGGTGCGATGGACACATCCAGAATGTTTGAAGATAGGCTCGCAGCCGTTTCATTCCCGATCATAGACACTGAGAGGTCATTCCCCAAGCACTCATGTACGATCGGAGGATCTGACAGTAGACGAGCCAGTGCTACCCCTATTTCAATCTCGGTGCTCTTGGAATCCATTTCCTTACATTGCTCAACCTCAGCTGATGGGTCTATCTGCTCCTCGGTAACATCATCCTCGAAAAACTGTAAGTCGAAGAAGATTTCAAATCCCTGCAGGTGCCTCTTCTCTGCGTTTAACCATGGCTCTGGAAAGCCGCAGAATAGAAAGTCCTCCCCCTCTCGGACAAAGCGTCCATTTAGGGTGCCCTGGATAGGCCGATGCATCAACTCAAAATGCCTCCCGGCCTACTTGGCTCTAGCTTTTCCAGCCATTTCTTTGCCCTTTCTCACCCAGTCTTCTTTGGTGGGCAGATAACCCAAGCCAAAGGTATACGGGTTGTGCGACACTTCGGCCGATACAGTAATGCCCTTCCAGCCACTTCTTCCTAGTCCCATCCCAGGGATGTGCTGGAGCTTGTTCATTAGGTACATAGACTGGGCACTGGCATATAACTCCTCATCAATAGCTAAGATATTTTGAACAACCCGGGACTCGGCTAGGGTGAATCTTGACAGGAACACATCCTCCATGCCATGCTCGATTTCCAAAACCGGTGTAGACACCTCTGGCAACGGATGGATTGATGAATTCCCGAAAACTATAGCCACCCCCTTCCCATTGGGGTATTTCAACATCTGGTGTATGGTGGAAGAAACAGCCTTCACCTGGTGCAACCACGGCCTCCCTAAGAGTAGATTGAAGGTTGCGGGAACGTCCAAGACATGAAAATCAACATTGTGTTGTCCTGGACCAACCTAGGTTTGAATCTGCACAGTCTCCATCACCTCTCTGCTTGTATTGTCGTAGGCCCTTATCACCTAGGCAGCTGGCACAAAGTCTGCGGGCTTTAACCCGATTGCATATGCCGTCCTCGATGGGCACACGTTAATGGCGGATCCCGTGTCGACAAGGACCACTGGTACCCACTTGTCTTTACACTCCACAGAGATGTAGAGTGGTTTGTTGTGATTTGTGCCCTCAAGCGGTAGTTCCTTGTCAAAAAAGGTTAACGTTGGGAAAGCTCCTCCCGGAAAGACCAGGCCTACCAGTTGTTCAGGTGTAGTGTCTATTGAAAGTTTGGCCTTGTCCATTGCAAACAGGACAACCTGTCTATGTACTCTTGAAGCCATAAGCAGTCCCTAAATGGAGATGTCTACCTGTATCTTCTTCAGCTGTTTCAGCACAGCCTCTTCTTCGAGTAGCTTTTCTTTCTGCTTCTCCACCTCCTTGTCCTTACCAGACGCCTCAGGTTGATCTAAGTGTGGGGGCTTGAAATACCGCCCGCTCCTAGTCACGTGGGCGACCTCTCCCACATACCAGGTATCATCTGGCTGACTTTGTTCCCAGCCTTCATCTGTATGGGCAAGACATAGGTCATCATCTTCCCACCGCATACCATCGGCAGCCGACAGACACCTGTCCGGCTCTGCTACAACTATTCCCGTGCCCACAGTGCTTTCCGTTTTTATGCTCGCAGCACGTTCCGTTCTTGTGCACACAGCAGGTTCTGTCCCCGTAGGGGCTTTGGCTTTTCTAGCCCTCTCAGAGTCTTTGATCCTTTCCCGCTTAGAACGCTTCAGTGCGACCTGCTGTTCAGTTTCTTCTGTACCCAAACTGCTCTGATCCCGAGCAAAATTCTTATCACCGATGCTCTCCGGCGGTACAAACTGATTCACAGCCCTTCCGGCCATTGTTGATATCCCCGTTTCCAATTGCCCATGTTCTAGCTGAAGTCCTTCGACAATATTTGGTTGGTCGTCAAGCCACCCTATAGACTCTGCTGACCCCTCAAAGTCAAACCAGTCTGAATTCTTCTCTTCAAAGAACTACAGATTTGTGATGCCCTCTTCTAGCTCTGTTAGGTCACTCATCTCCTAATCAGGTCCATCCCCCTGTATTATACAAATCTCTGC
This sequence comes from Camellia sinensis, assembly GCF_004153795.1. NCBI lineage: Eukaryota > Viridiplantae > Streptophyta > Magnoliopsida > Ericales > Theaceae > Camellia > Camellia sinensis. Next base: position 808,282 of record NW_021027216.1, on the reverse strand, counting down.
CCCTACTGGCAATTCCACATTCGGCAAAGCCTGGCCTGCTGATGTAATGTAACTGCTCGGGTTATACACGAAGCTTGCAGACGTCTCAGGCTCTGTACAATCATTCTTATCTGCCTCCACAGTTGACCTACTTCTATCTTCGATAGCCATCACCACCAATTCTGGTTGGGTTTGGGAGATGTCCAACATGCACAAGTCAGTGCTGTCAGAAATGAACACCTCCAGCTTGGGTAGGTGGGAAGGGGTGATATATATATGCTAGGGTCGTATGACACAACCCCAGTTTTGTTCAGATTTATGCGTTTGGGAGAGCTTGGTTATGTGGTGGGAGAGGGTTGGTTGTGACATTCGGTTTCTCCAGAGGCACGATCACCCTGTTATCAACGAGATCTTGAATCTCATGACGCAATCTAAAGCACTGGTCGGTGTCATGACCATGTTGTTGGTGAAAGGCGCAGCACTTCGCGGGTTATGGGAGGGAGGAAGATTACTTGGTAAGGGCCGCGGCTCTAGAGGCTTCAAGTTCCCTTTCCTGATCAAAACCCCCAAAGCTTTGGACGGAGACATATATAGTGGGGTGAAGGTTCTTTGGCCTCGGGGTGCGAATTTGGTTGTTTGTGAGCCACTTCCGGATACACTGATGAATGGCGTAGCTACAAGGGTTCTTGGGGTGGTGATGGTGGTGACCATACTCACGTCTAAAGATCTGGTAGCTGCAGCACTGCTTGTGCCTGCATTCGTACTACGATTGAATGCCCTCTTGGGCTGCTCTCTCTCATGATCGATGAGGCCCTGTTTCATCGCGTCCTCGATCTGCACCCCTATCTTATGTAGATCTGCAAAGGTGGGGAGGGGAGAACGATCATCTTCTGCATGAGCTTAAGCTGGAGGTTACGCATAACCATCCGAATCTGATCTTTGTCAACAGGCCGGATGGTCATCATCAAGGCCTTAGCCCTCCACCGGGTCACAAAATCGGAGAAGCTTTCCTTCGACTCTTGCCTAGTTGTCTCGAGGTCATGAGTTATGACCTCGATCTGCGTATTGTAGGAGTATTGAGCTATGAAGGCCTCAGCCATCTCCTCCCAACTCCTCTTAACAGAGTCTTCCAATTTTGCATACCAAATAGCCGCTACACCCGACAGGGTCCGACCAAACAGGGAAAGCTTTTGCAGTCTAGAGAGGCCCATCGGCCTTAGTATGTCTGAAAACAGCCGCAAATGCACCATAGGATCTCCAGACCCATCGAAATGGTCTATGTACGGCATTTTAAATCGGTCTGGCAGAGTAACAGCCGAGTCAGTATACCCGTCCTCTATATCCAGAACGGAGTGAGCTCCTTGAGACTTCTTGAACAGCATTTCTAGCTTGCTTACTTTTAGCGTTGTGGGGTCCACCTCAAACTCAAAGGGAGAATCCGGTAGGTTGATCTGTGCTTTGGATAGCTGGGGTAGGATCGGAGGCGGAGCCGGCCCCATTGGAATGTCCGTATCTTCCTGGACATTTGCTGTCTCCCTGAGTTTTGGGACTCTTGGTGGAGGAGAAGTTTGGTGTGAAGCAGACGCTCCGGTTTACTGCTGTAGCCTGGTAATTAACTCTGCCTATTGGGCCATGACCTCGGCCTGGCGTGTGGCAAATTCAGCTTGACGGGCAGCGTCCTGCTGTATAGCTTTCATACTTTCCTAGAGCTGACGCATCATCTCTTCTAAGCCCGCCATATTGTGCTGATCTAGGTGAATAATCGGTATATCTGTCCCTGTAGTAGAAACTGAGACCTCAGCTTGACCGTTCACTGGTGGGGTAGACCATTGATCTGGCGACCGCTATACCGATACACTGCGCCTTTTTGACCTCCGTCTAGTAACCGGGGGTAAAGAAAGGAGCACTGCTTGTCTGTCTATTAGATCCCTGGATCGATTAAGTCTACGACCTCTAACCCAGAGTGCTCGGCAAATATATGCCTGGTCGGATGCAATTGTGCTAAACTACCTTGCAAAAAGATAAATAAAGCATAATAAGGAAACAATAAGCAGAAAAATGGACAGCACAACAGCTTAAATAAAGACAACACACAATTGACAAACACAAGCTGAAAGAACTACTCTCGACCACTGATCACTGTTCCCAAATCACTATCCCGAATCTAAATCTGATACCCACAGGTAAAACTGATTCCCAAATATTGATGCTGATGCCCGCATGCCTGATACCCAGACTTACAAACTGATACGTGCATTCCTGTAGAGACACACTCTAAAAGCACATAACAAGCAAGTGAGAGCCAAAACACCTCTATGTTGGGGTAGGGTTTCCCTGTCCTAGTTTCGTCAAGAACTAGGGTTTCACTACGCACGCAGCGGTTTCACACAACCTATAATCAGGTAAGCAACCAGTCCTAGCTTGGAATGATCACTATGGATTCCGATATGCACTAGGTCGAATGGTCAAAAAGGGTGCCCTAGAAAAAACCAAGGTTTGTGTTCCCGTTGTGGCAGAGCCCGCAACCGGTCAGCGTTATGGCATGCTTCTCAAAGCGAGCCTCAGGCAAACCGTTCAGGAATAGCATACGGCAAACATGGTGTCCTAGGCGCACCAATGCAAATGCAATACAAAAAGACACATAAGTGTAGTCAAAACAAGATATCATGAGTTCGAGTCAAGTTCTCTAAATCCCCAGCAGAGTCGCCAGAAACTGTAGACGTGCCCGAACGTCCCGGGCTCCGCGCGCGTGATTGGCGCAAAAAATCCCGTTTTGTTCATTTGGGCTTACTGTAGTTCGGACTAAAATGTCATGGTTTTGAATCTAATCTCGCAAAGTGCAATGCAAGACCGATAAATCACCAAAGAGTCTAAATCCGACAAATCATTTTGGAAAACTAATTTTTATAAAAAAGTGCCAAACATGGACTGCTTTGCCAGATACAGAGTCGCCACCTAAATGTTTTATTTTGGAAAAATTTAGGAAACCCTGACTTGTTACCTAAGGCCACGTGTCTGTCATCACCAAAGTTGCCTCGGCTCGGGAACTTGGGTACGAGAGGGGAAGATCATGCAATGAGCACCCCCGCTCGCCCGATCAAAGATCGGCCTTTACTAACATGATATCTTATTTTTTAAAACAAATGCGTTCTTATTCCAGTTATTAGCCAAGAATTACTATGTGATACCCACAATACACAAGTAGAGACTGGATCGCCTGAGTTGGAACAAAACATCGCATGTTTGTTTGAAAATGGTTTGAAAGTATTACTCACAATTAGGCTAAGACATGGATTTGCCACCCTCAAGTGGGCTTAGAAAACATGATTTTGCCACTCTCAAGTGGGCTTAAAACTCGCATTTTGATGAATTGTTCCAATTCAAGTAATCCAAACTTCACCCATAGGCATTCAGGCAGTTATATCACATAAGCAAATAGCCTCATGGCAAGCATGCTATCATGGCAGTCACTCACACACATGCAAGGATGCTAAAGTATAAACACTTACCGAGTACTCCGAGCCAAAGCAAAAACTAGTTAGTAATCAATGCATGATCCTAGTTCATGTTAAGATGGCTAATGCAACGCATGCAAAATGCAACTAGAAATAGGCTCGGCTATTCTATAATGGCATGTGAAATGCAACAATCGATACATGTATTCAACTTGGTATTAAAAATACAATGCAATTAGTACGATGCGCTGAGCCTGGTGTATGCAGACAGATGAAACAATGCAAATATGCTAGCATAAGGATGCTAATTGAAGTATGCCCTAAAACTAACCATCAATAGCAAGTAAGTAAAAGGGAGAAAGACATGGGATTGGAAGACGTGCATCACACACATGCACACTTATTACAAAATTCACCCTCTCGACGGAGGATCCGAATAAATAATACAAACCAACTAATTAACTAACTAATAAGCTAATTAGTTATTACACAACCCTTAACTAATTAAACAAATTAATTGAGTTACAAAACAGTTAAAGCGACCTCAAAAGGAGGGACAAATGCATGCTCGATTGGCTTCGCTCGGAAATCCATTGCCATGCCCCATATTGCTTCTGTTTATACTACTTTGCACCTCTAAAAACTGTGCCAACTTCTATGATGCTTCTGAACCACCTCATGGACACTCTGAGAGATCATCGGCCAAGATAGGTGGCCATCGGCCAGTGTAAAATGGCCATCGACCATTGCTGATGCTATCGGCCAAACATTGTTAGCCGATCGGCACTACAGATAGCCGATCGACCATATCTTCCTGCAGACTGCTCCTTTTGTTGCAGCAGAGGACAAACAAGGGCATGGCAATACATTTGCAAGAAAATGTTTGCAACTACACCCCTTATCATGTTTAAAGCTCAAAGGAGTGCAATGCTCGACCCTCGGGCCACCAATCACACATTCCAACGCATGATGGCCAAAGGATCCAAGTGTGCAAATCAATGTGAGTGAAATGCACCTAAACACACAAATGCCTCACACTCTGTCATGTTGGATCAAGAGTGTCAGCGACCGAGGATTGAAGCACGTTTCGTCACTTAAGCATAAATGGTACACGTTTCGTTAATTAAGACAAACATAAACATGCAATGGCCCATGACTTAAGCATAAATGGTACAACTCTTAAGAACACTTAAAGAGTGACAAGCATGGATATGTGACAACACCATAAGCTCTAAAATCATGTATGGAGTGATACCAAATCAACCAAACAATGCAAGTATGGCATGCAAGAATGCTCAAGGCTTGAAGCTAGCAAAGGGATTGCACTACGGCCAAGCAAAGCAAGCCCCAAAGGACCAAGGGCAACCATAACAGTCCCAAGATAGGCCAATACAAGACCAAAAGCATGCTCAAACCTAACCAACACAAGCTAGAACAAGAGTCCAAAGGCATGAAGCATGCAAGGCTAACAAAGAGGTGTTACACTACACCTATTACAAACAAGCATGGCATGGCTTAACCAATGAAAAATAGAGTTATGGCATGTTAAAATAAGCCCAAAAATCCACTGAGATAGCATCCCAAAGGCCTAAGCAAAGAGGCATACACAATGGTCCATTCTTGAAACTCAAAACAACAACTCTTCAAAGCACTGAAAGGATGGCAAATGTGAGTGTATGGCTACACTACATGGACTGAAATATGATTTCAAATGATGTCAAATCATGAGAATAGTCAAAGCAATGCATGCTAGTAACGTGGACACTCAAAGCCAACAAGCTAGGTTGAATCATAGCTATACAAAACAATGTGTGCATGATCAAAACAACATGAAACAGAGCTAGAGAATGGTAACACATGACTAAAATCTTCTTTAGGTCAAGCCAAAATCATGCTAAAAACATAGCTTAAAGCACAAAGCATATTAAGGCAATAGAGAGGATTGCAAGACAAGTGCATGGTGCATGCATGCGTGTCACGCCCTCAAAATAAACCCTTTATATATATATCATTGACATGCATTATTTAATGAAAACATTTTATTAATTCATTCATCAGAGTATTACTAAATAAAAACATTACATGTAACATCGAATAAAATGCCCTACAGGCTTACATCTTCCCAAGCCAACACTTGGATACAAAAAAACGAGTTCTAACTCAATACAAGAAAAGCCCTAGGCTTGAATGTTTACATGTACTAATAAATAAAGACAATTAACTAAAGATAGTCTTCTTCAAAATCCAGAAGCCAAACCCTCCCAAGCTAAGTCCTTGGAGGTAGCTTATCACCTGAACCTAAAAATGATATTCCCATAAAGGGTGAGCCACAGCCCAGTAGAAACATACTAAACCACATATAAGCAATGAATAAAGCAATAGCATTCAACAGATGGTTAATCAAGATAATCAATTACTTCATTTTACAGTCTCATGACACTATTGTCTAAGATACGTTTTACTTTCCAATTTTATCAACATGGCTCAGAACCTGGCCAAACTTACAACAGTGAATTTCATATATCATGTTCACATCCTTCCAATATCTAAAAAAACAAATGAGACTCAAGCTCAAATCAAAACACTTCATACTTCCAGATTGATACACATTTTAGTGCTGTATCAATAAAACACTTCTATATAAATAAGCACACATAAAAGTGATGCTAATGGAGTCCATCCCCTATCTCCTCCCAAACAAAATCCGGTTTAGAGGTCCATCCCCTATCTTCCCCTAAGCCGTGGAGTACATCCCCTTGCCTCTCCCACGATCCACTAAAGTCTAGAACACAACCCCGAAGCATATCCTCAAGGATCTGAATAGTACGCTCGGACTGTCCGTCAGTCTGAGGATGATAAGTAGACAAATGATTCCAATTACCCAATTACGCTATTTAATCAATGAATTCTTCAATTCCATGAATTTAACCATCTTTTCCCAATTCCATGAATTAATTATACAAATTAATTTAATAATACAACTAGGGTTTTTCCCAAAATTTACCAAAGTATCCCCAACATATCAAAATACCAAAACTTAGAACAAAACCTATAAAATGGAGTAGGAAATCCCTACCTCGAAGAAATAACCCCAAAAGAGAAGATGGAGATGAATGCCCAAACTCCAAAGTGCTCCAAACTACCAACAATTCAGATTAAATGGAAGCCCTCGACCCACTCTATCTTTTTAATAAAGGATCTAAGGTAGAGACTCACTCTAAATAGATCAATCCTAAGAGAGAAGGTGTGTAGAGGGAGAGAAAACTCGTAACTAGGGTTTTGGAATATGAAAGTGTATGAAAAATAGATCTGAAACACGCTGCTGCCTATTTAAACCTGACAGGCTCGCTCGAGCGAAGACTTTGTCGCTCGAGCGACCAGACACAGAGAAGATACGCTCGAGCCAAGGAAGCCTTGCTCGAGCCAACAACCCAAAAGCTCGCTCGAGCGAAAGAAAACTCGATCGAGCGAAGAACTCAAACCCTCAGGTCTGTAACCAGACTCACGCTCGAGCGAAGAAACTATTGCTCGAGCGAAGAATAGACTAACTCGCTCGAGCGAAGAAAAGCTCGCTCGAGCCAAGAATGCAAAGCTGCAAGTCCATAGTGGACGCCACCTCCCGCTCGAGCGACCAACTCCTTGCTCGAGCGAAGAACCAAAAACCTGGACAACAACACTTGGTTTCTAAACCCAACCAACCTGAAACAAACCTGCCAACACATCCTATAATTCCAAATGAGAAAATAAGGGACAACAACACAATTATACACTGACAGAATCTACGAAACCTAAGTCCGGATACAACAATCAAATGGGAAAAGACCGGGGTCGCTATAACGCGGCCATCAAACCAACATGAAACTGAGGTGAAACATGGCAAAATAACACAAAATACTTGCTGAAATGAGACCAAAACATGCTAAGCAAACATGCTACTATTATGAGCCCTTAATGCAAGCATATAAGACACAAGGAGAGGGGGGTGTCCCTCTCCTATTCAAGACTTCAAAACCACTTCTCCACCACTGAAAATCCTCTGGATTTCAGTGATGAAAAGGTCAAAAGAAGATAGTTCCAAAGCTCAAAAAGGAAGGCACAAAACAAGGCCAAACAAGGCCTAAGAGGGGATAAACAACCCCCAACACAAAAATGATCATAAGCAACCATAACAAGAACACAAAATCAGAACTTTTTTCAGTTTAGAGTCAAGCCTAAAACAATATACAAATAGGTCTAAAAGCTTAAGCAAGAATGGGGAATTAAAAGGTAGTTTACTCACCCTTAAAGAACACCTTCAAGAACACTACTCCAACAACTTTTCTGAGTTCAAACCCACCCAAGAATACCAAAACCAACTCCCTAGTACCTCAGCAACAAAAAGAAGGTGTTCTAGTAGGTGCCCTAGTGCAAAAGTATGAACAAAATACACTTTAAGGCACAAACACACACACAAATATATATAGAGAGAAATATATATAGATAGAGGTATATAACTTGTGTATGCAATTTTCAGAACCTCTGGAAAGGGAGGGGAGGCACCCTCTTTATAGAATTTCAATTCTCAAGCATGTTCAACAAGCTTGAGTCTTAAAAAAAATCCTTCCATACACGTGTATGGAGGATGGGAATTGTGCATACCAGCTATCACAGTTGGTAGAAAATATCTGCAAAAAGAAGATGGAAAGGGCTCGGCGCAAAAATATGGTCGATCGACCAAAAGTAGTGCTGATCGGCCACCACTTTTGGCCGATGGCAAGGAAATAAGGCCGATGGCATTATGCCTTGGCCGATGGGTTGTAGGGATGGCCAACAAGCCATCCTCTTCCCTCAGGGCAAAACCATAGGTCCTTGGTCCACAACCAAGCACAAAACAATCAAGTTGAGAGATCCTAAGGCAAGGCGCGCAGCCGAGACCATCGGGACCTCAAAATGAACACGGGCATGGATGATTATCGAGTGTTCAAACAATGATGTTCAAGTCTTGAGGACGGTCAAAAATGGGGTGTCTACACCCTGCAGCTAACAATTGGTCCATTTTGCGAGACAACGCCTTTACTTGGTGGGCTAACTGGACATTATACCCAACGTCATAAATGAACCCTCTTTTCGAGGCTCCATTAACAGGTTGCTAGACTTACCGGGCTACGGAGGCATGGTGAAGAGAATTATCACTCAAGTTTTCAAATAATTGCCATGTCTCGGCATTACTTTTTGCCATAAATGTCCCACCACAAGTTGAATACACCATTGGGTAGTGAGGCTCAGTTAAGCCATAATTGAATGTCTGGACAAGTTTCCAATCAATCACTTGGTTGTGAGGACACTATTGGAGAAGGTCACAAAGTCTCTCCCATGTCTCATGGAATTGCTTGCCATCAATATGAGCAAAATTTGTGATGGGTCATCTCAGTGGTTGGTCTTACCAATGAGGAAGTACTCCTCCAAAAAATTTTGTTGTAATTGGTTCCAAGTTGTGATAGAATTAGCGGGTTAGGAGTTCAACCAATGTTTGGCCTGATCCTTGAGTGAAAATGGGAATAGTTGTAGCAGTTTGCATTTTTTTTTTTTTTTTTCTCTTCACTTGAGCAAAGGTTTGTTTGCTTGAGCAATCTTTCGTTTCATATAGTACTTTGGTCTATAGTTTTAGATTTTATGAATTCTGGATGTTCACTCGAGCAGTAGCTTGTTTGCTCAAGCGATTTGTTCCTTGAGTAGTCTGAACTTCTGGGAGTTTGGTTTTTAGCTCGAGCCTTGGTTTGGTCACTCGAACGACATGTTGTGTCTGACACTTGAGCACATATTTCATCGTTCGAGCAATCTGTCTGAGGTCAGCCACTTTAAAAGTCACTTTCAACTACTTTTTCCTCACTTTTTTAGGTTCTCTCTCTTTTCCTCCATTTGTAGGCTTTTCAAACTTTCAAGCTTGGCTTTCATCTATTTTTATCCATTTTCTACCATTAATTCCATATACCAAAACGTAGAGGTCAATGAGGGATTTCTTTTAATCTGAGCAGATCGTGTTTTTGTCGTCATGGGTTTTCGGGTTTTCTCTTCTTTGCATGAACATGTACAGATTTCTTTGCTCCTTTTCAATGCCTCGTTAGAGATAAACATGTGGTAAGTTTATAGCATAAAAAGCATGATTTTGTTATGTGATTTTTGAAAGCATGAAAAAGGGTTTAGGGTTTTGAGTTTTGGGATTTAAATAGCATGTTTTGGGTCACCTTGGCAAATTGGATGATAGTTAATCATGTATATGTTGAGAGGGATAGAAAAGCCCTAATTTGTAATTAAGGGTTTAATAAAACGAAAAGAACTAAAATTGTGTAATTATTGGGTTACGTGTTTACATTAATGACTTGGAGTTTTGGTTGCTAAAAGAAGTAAATCGAGTCTTATGATTGTTTTGGTTGTTGTGGTGTTGTGTTGGACTATGGTTGCGTATTAACAAAATTAGGATTTTGGATATCAAAAAGGGATTTTGTCTAATGGTTGTGAGCGTTGGAGATTGAGTTAATGGGATTTGTTTTTGGAATAAAAAGGATGATTATAACTCTTTTATAAATTGAGAATGAATATAGGTTTGAACGTTGGACAATTGTTATTGACGTTTTAGTAGTTGCTATTATTGTTGTTGTTGTTGAACTTAATGCCTTTTGATGATTGTATCATCTTATTACGTGAGTTAGACGTACAGTGCTTAGAGGTTTTGTCATTGGCCATCAGTGAATGATGGTATTGATTATTGGTTTGACTACAGGTGCTATGTCATAGAAAATAATTGTGTAATTTGAAATGTATAGGAACTTGTAGACGTCCCCGAACGTCCCGGGAGGGAATCCCGTTTCATTCGTTTTGGGCTCACTACAGTTCAGGACTCAAATTGTCACGGTTCTAAATCTAAACCAAAGAGTCTAAATCCAGCAAATCGTTTTGAGAAAACAGATTTTTTTTTTAGAAAGAAGTGCCAAACATGGACTACTTTGCCCGATACAGAGTCGCCACCAAAATATTTTTTATGGGTGAATTTAGGAAACCTTGACTCGTTTGCCTAAGGCCACGTGTCCGTCATCACCAAAGCTACCTCAGCTCGGGAACTTGGGTACGATTGAGGAAGGTCAGCTATGAGCACCCCCGCTCACTCGATCCGAAGATCGGCCTCTACTAACCATGATATCTTGTTTCGAAAACATTATGCGCTCTTATATCGGTTATTAGCCTAGAATTACTATGTGATGTGCGCAACAAAACAAGTATAGACTGGGTCACCTGAATTGGAAAAAAGCATTTCATGTTTGTTTTGAAAACGGTTTGCTACTCGCAAATAGGCTAAGATGCAGGTTTTGCCACCCTCAAGTGGGCTTAGAAAAGATGGTTTTGCCACTATCTAGTGGGCTTAAAACTTACAGTTAATGCATTATTCCAATTCAGGTAATTCAACCTCCACCCACAGGCATTCAAGCAGTTACATCACAAAAGCAAGTAGCCTCATGGTAAGCATGTTGTCATGGCAGTCACTTACACGCATGCAAGGATGCTAAAGCATAAACATTTACCGAGTACTCCAAGCCAAAACAGAAACTTGTTAGTAATCATATGCATGATCCTAGTTCATGTTAAGATGGCTAATGCAACACATGCAAGATGCAACAACAATAGGCTCACCTATTCTAAGATGGCATATGATGATGCTACAGCTAACACGTATTCAACTCGGAATTGAAATACTATGCAGTTAGTATGATGCGCCGAGCCCGGTGCATGCAAGACAAATGTATGAATGCACGCATGCATAGCATAAGGTATGCTAATTTAAATATGCCCTAATACTAACCATTGAAAGCAGGTAAGTAAAAAGGACAAAGAAATGGGGTTGGAAGACACGCACACACGCACGCACACTTATTACACAATTGTCCTCGCTCGGAGGGTCCGAAATAATAATACAGGCCGAATAATGAATTAACTATCCTAGCTAATTAATTATTAAAAAACTTCTAATTAATTAACAAATTAATTACAAATACAGCCTAAACATGAAACTAAAAGAGACCGCCGCAGCTCTGCCTCAGAATGCGTGGATGATGCATGCTCGATTTGCCTTGCCCGGAAGCCCGCTGCCATGCCATTGTTGCCTCTATTTGTACTGTCCTATACCTCTGAGGACTGTGAAAACCCTGGAGATGCCTCTGAATTGCTCCATGAGCATTGTGAGATGCCACCGACCAAGGCATAAGATCACCGGCCATTGATGAATGGTTATCGACCAATTGTTGAGCCAACGACTAATTATTTTTGGTCGGTCGGCACTGCAGGTAGACAGTCGGCCAAATCTTCCCGCAAAATCATGTTTTGACAGCAGCAGAGGACAGACAAGGCATGGCATGGAATTTTCAAGCAAATGTGTGCGTGTCCACTTCCCCTATCATGTTATGGACTCAATGGGGTGTGGACCTCGGTACTCAGGCCACCAATCACGCATTTTGATGCATGATGGCCAAAAGTACTAAGCTTGCAAGTCAATGTAAATGAATGCAACAAAAACACATGAGTGCTACATGCCTTATCATGTTGAGATCAAAGGCATCGGCGACCAAGGGTCGAGACGTGTTTCGTCACTTTGAGTATGAACACATTTCATTCCTCATGCTTGGTTTGACACCCCAAACCAAGCAAAATGTAATGCATGTATGCAACGTGGCTCAAGTATGAACATGAAGCTAAGGTACAAAACATGCCAATTGCAATGTAACCTATCATGCAAGTGTGCAATGTGCCAAACATGCAATGCTACAATGCAACCTAGATAGGCAACTAGGTAAAGTGATAAGCATGTGACAATGCACTAACTACAAGGATGCAACAATCATACAATGTAATGAGCATGCTACAAGATGCGAATGCATGATCCATGGATCTACACTAAGATGGAGGAACCTCAGCCACACCCCAAAATAGTGGCCAAAAAGTACTAAAATGATGATGCCAATCATGCAAAATAAACATGCAAACGAATGAGCCTAAGGCTAAGGTATGAAAGGCAAGTTTCAAGAGCACTCACATGATGACAAACATGGATGCTTGACTAACATATTAAGCTCTGAAAATGTATAGAGGATGTTGCCAAATCAACCATGTCATGCAAGTAAGGCATGCAACCAAGACCAAAACTTGAAGCCAACAAAGGGGTCCAAACCATAGCTATGTCAACCAAACCCCAAAGCACCAAAATGACTTAAAGCAGTCCTAAGGCACTCCAAAACAAGACTAAAGCATGCATAGATCATGGTCAAGACATGCTAAGAAATGGGTGCAAAACAAAGGGGGATGTAGGGCCACAAAGAGGGCACTCTATTACAACCACCCCAACCACACGTGGCATGGACTAACCAATGCAAAATCAGAGTTTTAACATGCAAAATAAGCCCCCAAAACCCACTGATATGGCAGCCCAAAGACTAAACATGGTATCATACACAATGACCCACTCTTGAGGAACAAAACTACCACACTTTCAAGCATTGAAAGAGAGCCAAATGCAAGTGCACAAGCATGGATTATGGACTGAAATATGGTCTCCGATGAAGACAAATCATGAGAATGAGCTAAGTGAAGCATGCTAATGACCCACACACTCAAGGCTCACAAACCAAAATACAAAGGGGCTATACCACACATGGCAAACATGATCAAATCAATACTCAACAGACCTCAAGCATGATGAAATATGACCAAAAGCTTCACAAAGCTAGGCAAAAACATGCAAGCATGATGGTCTAATGGCAAGATGCATTTCTAGGCAAAATAGAGGAATACAAGGCAAGTATATTATGCATGCCAGGGGGCATTAATTCGACCAAAAACAGAGGTATATTATGACCAAATATCACCCAAAAACCTCTGAAATGGAGCCAAAAAAAACTAAGCATGCATGCTACCCTTATGAGCCAAAAGCATGAACAAATGAGACACAAAGGGAGAGGGGTGTCCCTCCCCTATGCAAGACCTCAAAACCTCTTCTTTACCACTGAAAATCCTCTGGATTTCAGTGGTGACAATGCACAAAGGTTCCCAAAGCTTAACAAAGAAGCACAAAAAGGGCCAAACAAGGCCTAAGAGGGGGAGGTCGACCCCCAACACCAAAATGACCTTAAATGAAGTATCTAAAAAAAAAAAAAAAAAAAAAAGAACTTTTATATGTTATACGCAAAGCTCAAAATAGCATGCAAAGGGGGTTAAAATCTAGTGCAAGAATATGGAATATAAAGCAATAGTGTTACTCTTGGAGAACACTTCAAGAACAGCAAGTTCAGCCCCCTTCTTCTGATCAAAACCAGCTCAAAACTCCAAGAACAAACTCTCAAGACCTCAATAACCCAAGTATGGTGTAATACTAGGTGCCTTAGTGCAAAACTAAGAACAAAACACCCTTTTAAGCCCTCTAACACACACAAATGAAGAGAGAGAGGGAGACATAGAGAGAGAGTAATGTATATATGCTATATAACTCTGATTTTGCTGAACCTCCTCAAAGGAGGAGGGAGGCCTCCTTATATAGAAA
>NW_021027216.1:754047-770417 GCF_004153795.1 Camellia sinensis | reverse complement strand
CGTGAGATAATGCTCAATGCAAATGAATAAGAAAATAGTTTCAATTCTCCTAATTCACATACAATTTCTACAACACTCATAGATATCCTCCACCAATAGCCCAAAACAGATATCTCTAAACAGATAAATAAATTTCATAAAAGATAAACTTTTGCACAATCTCAAAATGGGAGTGATAATACATATCCAACTCCACCCTCATCATTATCATCATTTCAATTTCACAATTTCCATGTCAATTCCATTTTCTCTTTACAATCTCAAGCATTCACATTTTTGTGCAAAAACCCCTTTCTCTTTGAAAATCAATGTCAATGTAGGAAATACCTCATTTCAACATATATCAATCCCAATTTCATACCCACAAGCTTTTCCAAGAGGCCATTTGAAAACCCCTCTTTATCATTTCGATTTCAAACCCTAGGTTTTACCAAAACAACCCAAACAACTATAATCCTTTGAAATAGCAAATAACTAAGGTAAAACTTATACGAGAGTGTGAAGAATCCCTACCTCAAGCTTACGAGACGAGAGAGAGAGAGAGAGAGAGAGAGAGAGAGAGAAGAAACTTCAACACCGCCGAAACCCAACTTTGTTCGGATGAAAATGAAGCCCCAAGTGAGCTCTACCTTCTTCTCAAAGGGAATAGGGTAGAGAAATCAATGGATCTAGGTGTTTTAGAAGGGAGAAGGTGAGTTTTAGAGAGAGAGTGTGTAGATCTAGGATTTTCAGAAAGTTTAGAGAGAGAGTGAAATGAAAAAGTAATGTAAAAAGTGACTTTTACGGACTGATATACGCGTAGTCCACTCAAGCGCAAGAAGTGACGCTCAAGCGTAAGACACAAAAGATGTGACCGCTCGAGCGCAAGAAGTTGACACTCGAGCGTGAAATACAAACTCCTAGTACTTTTACATACATAAGACCAACGCTCGAGCGCAATAAGGGTCGCTCGAGCCAAGACCGCTCAAGCGCAAGAAGCTTTGCTCGAGCGAAGAATACCAACTTTCAGTAGTTTTGCAAACCTGCAAAAGTACTAAAAGTTCACAAAGCCCGCACAAGCGCAAGAAATGACGCTCGAGTACAAGCAAAATTCTGGGCAACAAGGTATTTGAAAAACAAGGTACCAACCTATTTCAAACGCAACCAACACAACCCAAAAGCCAAACTCAATGAGGTATAAGGGAAATAAGACATAAATGATTATACAAGGCAATGAAACGCAGATCCAAAATATCAAATGGTTCGGGTCCAAACCAAAATCGTTATAGAGAACTTCTTTTGCATATTTACAATATTTGTTATTGTACAAGCCAAGGGCTTTAACTGTATTGGACTTAAGTCCACTTTTGTTTTAACCAAGAACTGTCTTGGAAAGTTGTAAGCCTTTAGGGCATTTGTTTATCTAGTTTACTTTCATATCTTATCTCTTGTTGTACATATGTTGTAGATTCAGGGTTAGGCTTATGAATTTATACCTGCATATGTCACCTCTTGTACAAGTAACTAGGATAAATGAAAGAAAAATTATTTAATCACGTGTTGTTATGTAATTAATATTTTGGATGGTTTATAACAATTATTTCGGTGCGTTACAATTTTTGAGGCGTCAAACATTTTTTATTTGTAAATATCCTATCTATTAAAAAAAAAGAAAAAAAAAAGAAATGTGTAAATTTTGGATATATGTTTATCAGTTTTTTTGTGGATATAGATAACTGATGTTTCAATTTAAAAAATTAAAAAGTAAAAAAAAAACAACAGACTGGATTTTTTGGGGATCAAAGAAGCCATGTAACTCCGCTATATACTATTCAAGATGGACTATTTTAATCACATTAAAAAAATATAAATTATATTTAGAGATTATTCCTATATATTATGCTATTATATACAACTATGGTGGTAACAAATTAACTATAATAAATTTGAAAAGTTGTACTAAGCTTTCATTTTCAATTAATTGAATTACAATTAACAAACTAACAAATAGCAGTAATGGTACAATAGGATAGAAAGAAAATAAAAAATAAAGAACACAATGATATTTAAAAGTTTCAAATTTTCCTAGTTATACAAAAATCTAATGTTATAGTAAAAATCTTGAATTCCCAATAAATTTTCACATTTTCTATAAAATAAAACGACAATAAAAAATAAAAAATTTGATATCCATTTTTTTTACTTTAATTTTATGGTCTTCGTTGAAGAAAACAAAACCCAATCATAATTGTTGGCATAGATATTTCGATTGCAACCATCATCACCAGTAATTCTTCTCTACCATGCAAATTTGTAAACAAAAACATAAACCTCACTAAAACCAAAACTAACTGTAGAGAAAGAAAATCACACAAGGAAAAAATTAAAACTAAAAAATAAATAAATTTATGGAGTGGTAAGATGTTACCTCCAACACCTTAGACCTACCTTAGCCCAATCCGTCAACTCATCTGCCAGTATTCGCGAAGTCTAGGAGTTGGAATGACTAATCAGATTATTCTTTAAATAAGACCTGAAAATTGATTAATTTATCCCATCAAGTGATTTAAATTCTTGATAGATATACATCAAAAAAAATAGATACACTACTAGAAAATGGACTTTTTGTGTCTATTTTCTTGCGATTGTCTATTTAACCATAGCAAAAAATATACTATTTTCCAAGTCTAGTTTATGTATGTGCTTTATTCCTCTTATTTTCTTTTATTTATATTTGCCCTAGTCAGCCTTGCTCAAACTCTCAATATTGCTTTCTTTCTCTCGCTCGCCCAAACACAGTTATGAATCATTCTTCCTCTCTTGATCTCTCAATATCTCTCGATCTCTCAATTCCTCTCTCTCTCTCTCTCTCTCTCTCTCTCTCTCTCTCTCTATGTATGTATATATAAATTTGCTAGAGTTTAGATCGATACATTCATCTACCCTTCACGATTTCTATTCTTCAATTTATGTTCTTTGCGATTTCTTCTTATGATCGATGCCTTCAATATCATTTGGAATTATGTTCTTCACAATTTCTTCAAAGGTACGTGATTTTTGTTTTTCACTATTTCATTTCATGTAGTTTCAATTTCCAACAGATAATCACTCTGTTCATACTCTCTTCTTCTCTTCAATCATTGTGTTTCCTCTTTCTATCTACTTCTTATATTTCAATTGTTGTTCATTGAGGCCATATTTATATTTCAAATCTTGATAATTTTTATTGTGATTTCTGAGCATCAATACTTTTTTCAACATATGCAAAAATTGCTACATATATAGGTCAATGGTGATATATATAGAATTGTGGACCTTTGATTAATTTCATTGATATATCTATAGTTGTTACTGTGGATTGCAATTGAATTCCTTTAGATTGTGTTTTATTGAGAGATTTTCTTAGAGCAGTGGATTTGGGCCAAGGTTTTCCCATTCTCTCTTTTATTCTTCTTCTGATTCGGGTATAATTTGCAAAGAATCAATTATAATTTTCATTCTGCTAAGCTTTCTGATTTCAATACAGTATACAACATGAGTGTATGTTTTGATTTCATTATAATTTGTATATGTTGATTACAATTTCAATCTGTTTAGTGCTTTTCATTACAAGTTAGATTTGAATTTGATTTTCTCTATGATTAAACATTTTCAAAGTTCCCTGTATGTTTCATAATCTTTGTGATGTTAATTGATTGTGATTTGAATTGTAAGGTTAGCCTTTGGAGAAGCAACAGGAGCAGATCTAGAATATTTATGAATTTGATATTGACAACTCTAATGGTTGTGCTATGCTTTAGGTTATTCAAAGTTTCGCTCTAAAGCATTTTGAACTACTACTATTAACAATCTAGTCCCTAAAAGTTATTAATAAATCTGTTATAGATAAGCTTGGATATGCTCAAACTACCTATGTATCACTATATCTTCCTCTTCTCATCACATCATTTTTATTCATGTAATTGCTCTTGATGATCGAATGTGTAGCGAGAGAAGGAAATATAGAGATTATGCTTTCAGTTGAGAGGCCATCTTTTGCTGACTGTTCTCATTGTTGGTGATCACAGGATATGCTGAAGCATCACATAAAGTAAAGCTGAAGGTTGGTCTGTTTGATGTGGGCTTGGAGGACATTAAGAGGGCCAGGCTGCAAAAATGCAGCAGTTCTTTGAGTGGTCCTCAAAAAGGAAAGTTGGTGTTTTTAATTTATGCTAATTTTGTACTTAGCTTACCTTAATGGATATCTAATTTTGGACGTTGTATTGAGTGGATGATTATTACATCTGGTCTTTTTTTGAAGCCTATCCCGGTGGGCTATGTCTGGAGGTATTTTTTTGCTCCTTTTGTTGTATGCTGCTGCTATATGCTTTGCTGCCAGCTGCTGCTCTATCTATTCCTTACTGTTGTGGCCTTGCCCTATTTGCTATGCTGCGTGGCTACATATTGCTGCATGGTTTTTCAAGTTATACTATAAAATGTACTAAAATTATTGCTTAGCATAACAGTTAAAAGCATGATCTATGGTTTTTATATTTTGTCTTATTATCTATGATGTTCATTCATCTGATTTTGATATTATCTTTCATTTTTGTACTGTCTCATTTAAAGATATTCCAGTCACCTAGTTTTACTTGCTATAAATTTTGGAATTAAACAAAATTCTTAGTCTCATCGTTTGCAGAATTCTGGTAGAGAAGTAGTTCCTTGAGTTGTTTTCATTTTGTGGCCGTATCATTTGCTTAGCTGAATGAGTTCAAACCTTCATGTTACAACTTTTCAATTGAAAATAAAAGCAAAACTTTGAAACTTTATAGCTTTATGATTGTAGTTAAATCATTGTTAGCATGCTGGGTCTCGGAGACATTAGAATTATAAAACATTCCAACTTTAATTATATGTTTGACACATATTCATCGATTTAACTCTCTCTGTAATTCCGGCGCTTTTCCGACGAGTTTACAATGATCTCTGGCTTTGATTTCAAGTTTTTTTTTTCTTTCATTTCTTGTTGGTGCAGTGGATCCCAAAACAGCGCTTTACACAGAGCTATGGCGCGCTTGTGCTGGTCCGCTTGTGACAATGCCTCGTGAAGGCCAGCGCGTGTTCTATTTTCCTCAAGGACATATTGAACAGGTTAGTTTCCAACTCTAGGAAATGAATTTATTATCTGTGAAGTGTTTTGAGATTTGATAAATATCTCATAAACCTTAGTTAGTTGTGTGCAAATCTCAGGCGATGAATTTGATTTTCAGCCCTAGAATTTGAAATTCGTCAATTTTGAAGAGTTAAAAAACTTTGACTTGAACCAACATTTGGGAGGATATGATCTGTGTAAGACTTTGAGTGGTCCAGATTCATATCCAAACAGGTCCATAGGACACAGGAACAGTCGCCTTAGCAGAAAAGTAGAAAAAGAAAAAGGTAATCTATAGCTCACTTTTGAGATTAAACAAGGAAATGGCTATGAACTCTCTCGATCTCTCAATCTCGTTCTCTATCTCTCTCTGTCTCTCTCAATCTTGCTTTCTCTCTCTGTTTCTCAATCTCCTATTCTCTCTTTATGGTTCTTTTGAAATCTCTATTTTTCATTCATTGTCACTCAAATTGCCCATTGGATTGTCCAAAATGATCTCTCTAGGGCAACACAAAATCAACATTTTTAGGTATTTCCTTCGATTAATCTCTGGCATGTTTTTTCCCCTCTCCCTCTCTCTCTCTCTCTCTCTCTATATATATATATATACATATATATATATTCTTTTTCATTGCAAGTAGTTGCAACTTGCAACTTTATTTTTTTTCATTGTTTTGTTTTATTTATTTTTTTTGTGCAAGATTAAGCTTTTATTTTTATTATTATTTATTATTATTTTTTAATTATTTAACTATTGTATTTGACTAATGAAATGACCTTTGATAGGGCCGCGTGGAGAAGAAGGATTCATGTAGCCGACCCCATTTGATGGGACTTAAGGCTTCGTTTGGTTTTTTATTTTAATTTAATGCAGCTTTGAAAGATCTAGAAATTGGAGCGACATTATTTGGATCGTCGTTGCCTTGCTATTCCCCATCATAATGTGTATTGATCCGGTGCAAGCTTGGATTTGAGGAACATATATCTCCATGGTGAGTTTTTTTGTACATCTCATATTTCATATAGGAATGAAAAATAACAATAATGATTTGATTTGAAAGATCTGAACTACCATTAGATTCTAGTGAGTGATCCATAACACCATGTTCTTCATTTTCTATCTCTTTTTCTATGTTTTCACTCCTGTCAACTATCTTAACACCCTTATACGCTTGAATGGCCTATCAAAGTGGATCTTTATAAGCAATCATATTTAGAAGAAAAAAACTTAATGACACCAGATAAAAGTTATTTAAAAATTGATATAGGGTGAGCCTTTTTCTAGTGTTTTGTGGCCATTCTTGCCATAAGTGCTGATGAGTCAGTGAACATTCTTGTAAAGATGACATAACTTAGATAGTCCATTGACTTAATTTGGTCAACTAACAAACGGGGTGTGGGCTACAGGTTTGGACACAATATTATTTGGACACAATATTATTTGGATAACAAGCCTAATTCCATTTATCTAGTTGCTCATAATATCAGTCAATCTTCTCAATATGAAATTGTGCAGTCCCAAATGTGTTTTAAAGTCTAAAATGGTGGAAAATAAATAGTTTTTGTTCTGGCTTTTAATATGAAGACGGATCCTATAGAATAAATCTTGTTCAAGGTTGTACCTTGTACTTCTCATCTTATACATACAACTCTTTTTTCTCATATTGTTTCGATGTGGGACTCGCTGTCTGTGTCTCTACAACTCTTTTTTCTCATATTGTTTCGATGTGGGACTCGCTGTCTGTGTCTCAGAGATTGATTTTTTGGATTTATATATTTTGTAATTAATCTGGTTTTCTTAAATTGTTTCACATATGCTTTCCATACTGAATTTGATACTAGGGAAGTTGTAATTGTAAGTGGATTTGGAATATCTGTTTGTGTGCAAAGAAAGTCACTTCAAAAGATCCTCACAATTTTCATAGCATTGATATGCTCTTTTGACTTTGTAATTTTCTGATATGCTTTGTTGGGCTGTTGTTTAGACTCGAAGAAGAATGACCTTATGTTTATGAACTCGGACAAGTTTAGTGACTTCCAGATCAAAATTTGCGAGCGAAGAACCATGTTGGTAATCAAGAAGGGGAAATTCTCCTTAGCAAATTGTTATTTTCACATTTTTTGGGTTTTGGGCTTTTAATATGAAGACGGATCTTGTGTTTTAATATGAAATTGTGTAGTCCCAAATGTGTTTTAAAGTTTAAAATGTAATAAAAGAACTTTTTCCAGTTTTTTAGTTGTAATAACTTTTACATATGGCTCCAATTTTGAGATTCAAAAGCAATATTTGACTAAACTAGAAAGTTATACTGTTTGAATTCTTGTCATTGCTATTCTTAGAATGCTTAACATTACACTTTTATGTTTCATTTTTTCTTTTTGCTTTTTGCGACGGTAACAAAATGGTCGCCAAAAAACATGTTAGCATTTTTCTTTATTTTTTGCGACAGCAAAATAGTGGTCGCCATAAATAGTTTAGGCAGTCGCGAATAATTTGCGACCGTTGCTTTGCTGTCACAAAAAGTATTTGCCACTCCCACATTCGTGACCCCCATTTGCCGTCGCATGAACCATCACAAAAGCTCTTTTGCGACTGTATTTTCATTATTTGCAACGGCTTGTAGCGGTCACAAAAAAGTATTTTTTTTAGTAGTGCATGATGGTTCCTAATAGTGGAGAGGTTACTGATCATATGTCAAGACATGATGATTCCTAGTAATGAAAGTGACTACTGATCACATTTAAAACATTGTGATTCCTAGTAGTGGACAGTCTACTGACCACATGCTAAAAAATTAGTGATTCCTAGTGATAAGACTATTGGCCATGTTATGAAGTTCTGAATAGTAGACTATTGAACACTAGATTTCTATTTCCTAATAGTAAGGCTATTGGCTTCAGAGTGACAAGTTAGACCAAATTTGTTTGGTGCCTTGAATTCGGAAAAGGCCTAATTTAGTTAATGACGGTCTGTAAATGTGTTTTATGTGATATGATTTTGAGAGTTTCATAATTATTGTGACACAAGGAATTGGTTAAAGACTTTGCATGAATTTTTGAAACGGCTGAAAGTCTTTGTATAAATTCTACAAATGTGGGGGTATCATGCAAAAGATGGAAACACATAAACCCAAGTGGGTAAGATAGCCCTAAAAATCTGTTGACTTTGTGTTCAACGGTATGCATATTGGTTTTTTTGTGGACAAATCTGATATTCACTTTTACACAAGATTACAATTATGGAATTGACAAAGCGATTTTCATGAGGAAAGAGATAAGCCTAGAAGATGTAAATAAACTAGGACTTTAAAGTTCTTTTGTCTAATCTTCTTAAACCTATATGATGGCTAGTGAGGCTAAAAGCTTCTTTGAAGTTGTGATTTCTTCAGAAATAAGTTGTTAATTTAACTTTTTCTTGCATAGGTAGTAAGTCTTGGGATGTAAGTGAATAAAAGAGGATGAGACAATCTTGTTATCAAAGGAGGCTTTGATTACTTTGGTACGTGATCACTAGCTATGGTGGATGTAATCGCAGTTGTGCGAAATCTGGAGTTACATCAAATGGGTGTTAAAGACAACTTTTCTAAATGAAGATTTAGATAATGGAACAACCTAAAGGGTTTTTCATTTTGAGGATAAGGAAAGTCTGTAAGCTTGAGAATCATTTTATGATTTAAAATAAGCACTAAAACAATGACATGAGAAATTTGACAACATTATATTGTCGAATGGGTTTAGAATCAACGAATGTGACAAATGTGTATATGTCAAAGATACCGACAAAGGTTATGTCATTTTGTGTCTATACGTTGATGACATTCTCATTATTGGTAGTAATGATGAGATGTTCAGAGTTACCAAGAAGTTGTTAAACTCTAAGTTTGACATAAAAGATATGGGTCTTGCAGATGTGATTTTAGATATTAAGATTATTAGAACATCTGGTAGTATTATATTTTCTCAATCTCATTATGTAGATAAGATACTTGAGAAATTCAGTAACTCCAATACAAGTGTGTCGAGGACACCAGTAGACTTGAGTCTACATTTGGCCGAGAATAATAGTGAGAGTGTATTTCAACTAGAATATATTCGGGTCATTGGAAGTTTAAAGTATTTGATGAGTTGTACAAGGCCAGGTATAGCCTACTCAGTTAGTAGGCTTAGTCAATACACGAGTAATCCTAATGCTACTCATTGGAAGGGTATTATGTGGGTGTTTGTTTATTTACACTATACCCGGGATTATGGATTTCATAACACTTGATATCCAGTTGTACTAGAAGGGTACAAAGGCGCCTACTGGATATCTGATATAAAGACTACAAATCCATTAGTGGATATGTTTTCTCTAATTGGAGCTGTAACCGTGTCTTGGAGATCTTCTAAGCAGATGTGTATCACAAGATCAATGTTGGAATCAGAATTTAGTATTAAAGTAACTAAATGGCTTTGCCATTTTCTTGAGGATATTCCATGTTGATCAAAACTTGTGCTAGTAATTTTGTATACTTTGCGACAACCAATCAAGTATTGATAGGGCATAGAGTACAACGTGTAATGAAAGGTCTAGAAATTTTCATCGAAGACATAATTCCATACGATGACTATTCTTGTGTGTTATCATTATAGGCTATATACAGTTTAAGGACAATATTACGGATACGTTAACCTAAGAGTTAAATCGAGAGTTAGTAGGAAAGTCATCAAAAGGAATGGGGTTAAGGCCTTTAGCAAATGTTATCGAAATAGAAAACCCAACCTTGTTGGCTGGAGATCCCAAGGGACAACCTAATTGCGTGAAACGGATGAGTCACTGTGGAGGTAAATCCTTCTATCCATTCCTTTATACAGTGATACCCTGTGGGGTAGAAGGTTAAGCTGATACTTTTAATGACCTAAGTGTTGTGAATAGTCAACCGTGATATAGCGAGATACCTTATGTAGGTCACCCATGTAAGTATGAAGTGGGGCATTTCTTTAAGAATTGACAAGGTTGAATTCTTTAAAAACACTTACTAAACTAGGCTATTGTTCCAGGGTCAAACCGGACACACCAGTGAAAACAAGAGTAATGGTTGGAGTAACTCCTATATGAGGTCTATTGTCTCGATTTACACAAACGTCAAAATAGTTCAAGACATCATGTTCACTGGTCAGCCAGTAAATTCGATAAGCTTTCACTACAAAAGGTTCAAGGCCAATAACTACTTTTTCTGATGCAAGGTTATTCTGTGTGCTCTCTCTCTGAGTCTTTGTTGTTAAGCGTTGTCCGTTTTTCTTTATTCGGCCAATTTTAATCATGTGGAGGATTGTTGGAAAATAATGGGTTTTTGGTAACTTTAATTAAAATTAAAGTGGGACCCAACCGCCGATTGAGATGGGTCTAAGTGGTTTTGTATTATCTTAAGTGAGAAGGTTGTAATACAAAAATAATGAGCCGAAACCATTGAGTTGTGAATGAGAATTATCTCATAAAGTGGGCATCAATAAAGTTGGGCTTAGATTTGGACTTAGTCTTGGTTTGGATTGGGTCTAGACTTGTACTTGTGAATGTGCTGGGTTTGGTCCTAGACTTAAACTTGGGCCTAGTATTGAGCTTTGGGCTGAGCTGTACTGGGCTTAGTTTTGCATGTGTTTGAGATTGGGCTTGGATCGGGTTATGACCCAACACCCATATCCATTTTGTAACCCATCTAGTTTAATTCTCAAAACTTATGCATTATATATACATTATGATTTATAATGGTTTTGGAGTTCTGAAAATTTGTAAATCTAGCCCTAGTTGCTAGAGTTGATGACATTTGATGACCCCATTGATGTTCGCCTTCATGGTTAAGGCTCTCCCCTACTAGTATAAATAGAGGCATTTCTCCTCCAACTTAGTAGGTTGTTTTTAGAGAAGTTTTATGATGGAAAATGAGATGGTGTTTTGTGATGAAAAGTTGCAGATGGTTTTTTACACCAAAGAAATTTTTTTATATATTCTTTTGTTAGCCTCTTTTTTGGTTCTTGTTAGAGAACGTGCATCCAATGTCAAGTTTGTTGAAGCTATTCAGAAGGTGCTTCTGTATTAGCTGGTTTCGACTATTGTATCTTGGGAGACAGACGCTAGCGTACCTGTTGGCTTTTTTGGCTTTCGAAGGTTAATAATATAATTTTAAGCGTGCCAGCAAGGATCAATTAGTCCCTACAGAATATTAATTGCCAACTAATTATCAGACGATTGTGTTTTAGTTCTCGCAGCCTCAACGAAGAGGACTTTTACGTGTGGCTTGTTTAGGAGAATTTAGTAAATAACAACAAGTGAAGAACAATTTAGAATCTGAATTTCATTAAGTAAATGAAAACTTACAATGATCTGACCCAGCCTCGTAGAGGTTTACAACAACAAGCTATTTGACACTACTCTTAAGAAATAAAGTGCAGTACAAGAATTGTAGTGCAGAATTGTAAAGAACTGTAAAATTGGAAAAAAATATGAAGTATATGAACTAGTTTTTTGATTTGAGTCTGGTCTTTCATTCTGGGGCCTTCTCTGCTACTTATACTTTTCAATGATAACCGTCGAAGTGGGCTTCCAACTGTCGAAATATCCTCCTATAATTGCTGAACATGCTCTCTCACAGTCAGTCCCACTACGCCACTCTTGTAGTTAGGCTTCCCTCCTGATTTTGAATTTAAACTTTGTGAGTAATCGTTAGGCCACATCATCTTGTATCTCTCGATTGTTCCAATGTTATGCAGATCCATTATTACCAATACGAACTGTCATGTGTTTGACTTTGGTTGGCAACTTATATTAATTTTCTAAATTGCCCTCTTCATGCCACGTGTTAAATTATGATTGGCTTTTACAAATTATACAGCCAACATTACCCCTCGCACTAATATACCCAATAACTTGGTGATATTAGTGAACTAGTGCAATCCACCCATGTTCTAGGACGTGCATGGACTCTGTGTATTCTGGTAGTATAATCGTTTTTTGAATAATGAAGTAGTGGACTTGTCACGACCCAAACCCGTCCCTATAAGTTTAGCATCGTAACCGGCCAATAATCCTGGGATTGTCGAAGGCCTTTGAAACAGATTAACATAATATTAGAGGCTAGCGGAAGCAAATAGCAAATGTACAACGTCCATTGAGCTGTGCAAACTTATATGAGACAGAAAAATGTTAAAATGTTTATATACATATGTACACATCATCCTTACGTCATCATATATATACATTTTAGACAAAAAGGGACTTGGCCCTAAATACAGAGTAAACAAAAAGAAGGAAACAAGACTTGAACTCTATGCACATAGCCATAACCACTTAACATATCCGGAACCTCCACGAGAGGCACATAGGTTTGCTGACAAAACAAAGTCCAGGCAGAAGCTCTAGGCCTGGTCACGCACCTGATCACCTACATAAATACATATATGTAAACAGTGAGCTAGAGCCCAGTGAATAATAACAGAGTAAAGGATTTAATAAATGTTGTCCATAACAGTTATAAAAAACAGAATTCAGTAGTTATCAGAAATGGATTCATAATCATGTTCATAAATCATAGTTCATAACAGATACAGAATCATAATCATATTCATAATCAAAATTTGCAGTTAATCATATGTGGTACATTCATTAGCACTAGCAAAAACAGTTGACCCATTAAGGGATGGCCATAAAGGCATACAGTTGACCCATAAAGGGACGGCCATAAAGGCATACAGTTGACTCACATGCATGGAGACGATACAGTTGACTCATGAGACGTACAGTTGGCCCATAAATGGGATGTATACATAAGGATCCATAACAGTTGGCTCATGAGACGTACAGTTGACCCATAATTGGGACGTAACAAAATAGATAACAGATGTCATCTGAAGCTAAGAATGCCACAAATGCATTTCAGGAATATTGGACAACCATTCATTTATGCAGAAAATAATAATATTTCAGAAAACAGATCATCTTATATCATTCAAAAAATACTTATAATTGAACATACATATATACAAAGTTATTACTTCACAGATAGCAGCAGAAGCAGATCAGACAGACCAGGTAACAATAGCGCGTGACCTACACAAAAACATAACATATACACATTGAAACATAATTTTACTTCTTGATCAAACTTGACTTTCTTTTGTTTTTGTCTAAATAATTGAAGGTCTACTGCGCTTTATCCTTTCTTCAGTCAAATGAATCGGTCTCATTTCACATACCCCTTTCATTACTAATCATTCTTTTTTGAATAAACCATTCCTTACTTGGCTTCTTAATCAATTACTATTAAGTTAATGACTTATTTCTTTTAATCAGCTAATTAATGTTGATTGTTAGCTTATTAATCATTATTGAGCCATAATCATGTCTAAGAATGCTTTGGAAATAGATGAGATAAAAAATGTGAATTAAATGCAATTTTTCAAAATATGCTGAAAATGGGTCTTCGCTCGGCGGTTTGCAAAGCTTTATAAAATATTGGTTGGTCTTATTGTTCGCTTGAGTGGTGACTTTTCCGCTCGAGCAGTTAGCAAATTTCCTGAGCTTTCAAAATCAACAAATAATTTCCAAACACATTTCCAAACCTTAAAACTCTTGCATGAACATTTAAACATGTAATTTTAATAATAAGATGAACCACGACTAATTTTTCAATTTTTAATACAAAAATCTCTTTGATCATTAAGATTAAACCAATAATTTCATGAATATAATAATTCAACATTCTTCTTCTTTGTTTTATAAAACATAATTTAAAGCTATAAAGCCCTTTAAATATTTACTGTAAGAAATTTAAATTCAAAAATCAAATTAATTTTTGATTCTCAAATATAAATTCTAATTTATTTCCATATTGATTGACTTAACTATGTTTATGAATTAATTCTTTAATTCTCCAAATTACATGCATGTGAAATAAGATTCAAATTCATATAAGACATTCAAAATCAAGCCCAAAATAATTAATTTTTATAATTTAACTTCATAAACTTGATCTTGGCTAATTCTTCATTTTCTTTGTCAATTTCCTAGCAACATTGAATATGTGTATTCAAATAAAACTAACATAATTTAATATATATTCCAAAATTTGTTTAAATTAAATAAAGCTCTTAATTACATTACATGCATGGGTTAATAATCAAAATCAAAAACCCATATTTTCATGACTCATGGTTTCCAAACTTTTTCTTCAAAATCAAATGTATAATAAACTTTGCATGGCTCAAATCCTTTCAAAACTCATGGTGCATGCAAATATATATCTCTATATATATATATTATCAAGGTTCACAAAATCAGCTTAATTTGAAGAGTTCCTACAATTATTTCAATATTTATGCTTTAATTCTTCCAAATTACATGCATATAAAATGAGACTCAAACTCATGCAAGATATTCAAAATTCAAACCAAAAATATAATTAATTTCTAGGCTTAATTTTCTTATTCAAACCCATTTCCTTACAAATTCCATGAATTGATTTCCATGACTGACTTAATTTCAACTAGTATGTGAAGCTTGTACATGAATTAAGCATAAAATCTTTTACCTAAGCTTCAATTTTGATGTAATGTGTTGATTTCCTCTAATCCCTTTTTATTCCTTCCATTTCCATACAAGTGGTTTCTTTGTCTACATTCTTGAGCTCTCAAACTCACTCTCTTCTAAGCTTCTTTCTAGTATAAAATGGACTCAGAATAAGCTATCTCTCTCTTCTTCTTTGACTCACATATAACAGCACATTCACTTCTTAACAAGGCCCCACGTGTGCACACACTTGCACCTTTCTTTGAGCTCCAACACAACACTCACATGCACACACACATATTCTCTGCACACACACAACCCATAATTCTAGTTTGTTCCACAATTTTATTTTATGTCTAGGATTAATTTAATTAGCATCACTTAATTTTAATAATTTCGATTAAACAAAAATTAGTTAATTATAACTAATCTCAATCTCACATAATTTAATTAGTCTAATTGACTTCTATTGAGCCTAATTAAATATATTCAATTTATCAATCCGAATAAGATTTTTTAATCAAACTTCCAAAAGGCTCCAAATATCAATTAAATTTATTTCATCCTCAATTTTGGTTTCTTGAATATTAGATCTTCAATTTCAGATTAACTTCAAATCTTCGCAATAAATTACATATTTAATGAATACCTTAATTGAGTGCCTATAAAGAATTTAATTCATAATAACCTTAATTCCCAATTTTCATAACTTATATTAAACTCCAATTCGGACCCAATTAATCAAATCTCAATTTTATAAATATGAATTGGATATTTAATTAAACTCCCGTATGGTCCGATACTCGAAATTAAAAATAATTCAATTTACCAATTATACTCTTTTTAAGCCATCTAGGATCTCAATTTCTAATTCCAAAATAAATCCCCAATAGTGTCATATACGAATCGGTCTCACAAATTTTCATAAATCCTAATAACATCAAAATAATGGGCAACTTAAAATTCAAATCTCCTTAATTAATTAAGTGGCTAATTATTATACGTGGTGGGGTTGTCACAGGACTTCATTAAATCCTTGTATTTTGCACTTCCATTTCTTTGAGTAGACAAAAAGACTGGTAATATCCCCAATGGCCAATCACATTCTCTTACATTGATCGAGCATATGAGCGCGTCTATGGAAGATGATTGCAGGCCTCAAAAGAACTTTAATGCATTTATTGGTTACACTATCTGCCTCAATTTATAACAAGTCATGGAAGGTTTTGCAATTACCAACTTTAGACCAAGAATCTGCCAACACAAACCTTGGACCAAGCATTCGCAAAAATGGATCTTGGAAGTCCTCATCTGCCCCACATCTCTACATAGGACACAGCTACTTCTTTCTTCCTCTAGGTCTACTGCGTTGGGGAAATTGGCCAAACCTGATGAACATAATTAAGGGGCGGATTCACCATTGATTTGTTGAATTCGATGATCCCTTTTTATTCCCTTTTTGCTCGAAGCTCAGTGGTTATCCTTATGTATCCATTGATCACCCAACGCAATCTGTAGGACAACTTACTTGTGGCTTGATACACGTCCTCCATGCCAACGGGATAGTGCGAAGAACTACTCATCCTGACGAAGCACAGGGATACAATCCGTCATTCTCCCTTTTTTTGGCTTAGAAAAAGAAGCCAAATTGCTCTTCGTGACTGCTTGAAATGCATGAATCCTATGTTCCTTTTCTTTTCGGAATGGATCCTCTGC
>NW_021027216.1:606940-739636 GCF_004153795.1 Camellia sinensis | reverse complement strand
TAATTATAAGTTTGAACAAAACAACTTAAGATACAATAATAAAACAAAACCCATATAAATTTATAAGAATTAGTGTCATATTGCATTTTTTATTATCTTTGAATGATATATATATATAACATATAATAAATATATAAAATTATATATTTCATGTGTGTCCCCCATGTGTCGTATCCTGCATTTTCTAAAAATTAATGTGTCGGCGTGTCCATGTCGTGTCGTGTCATGTGTCCGTGTCCGTGTTCGTGTCCGTACTTCTTAGCTTAGGCCTCTCTAGACGTGCTTCCTTAATGCATCATCTCATAGTTTCATCAGGCCATTAAGAAAACATAAACAGTGACATAGCAACGGTGCAAAGGGTCATACAAGTTACAATGCTTGATTTCTAATTCTATCGACTTTAGGAGCTACGCGACCATTGATAGAAGAAAAAGTTCATTTAATTTTTTTCCTTAATGTAAATGAATCATTTCCACTTCCATTCGAAATCCAAATTGAATCCATCGCATTGGCTTTAGTTTTGGAAAAGGAATTTGACTCTACAACCCATTATATCAGTTTATAATTCAGCTAGCTAATTAAAGATATTTCAAAAGGGACAAATTTCATCATAAATAAAAATCTTAAATTGTGTAAAATTGTGGAACTGAAATTGTGGGTCTCAGTATTTTTCCAACTGGAAATTGACTAAAAAGCTTGTGCCTAAGCAAAATCATAAGTGAGGTGAGGTGAGGTGAGGTGAGGTGAGGTGAGGTGAGGTGAGGTGAGGTGAGGTGAGGTGAGGTGAGGTGAGGTGAGGTGAGGTGAGGTGAGGTGAGGTGAGGTGAGGTGAGGTGAGGTGAGGTGAGGTGAGGTGAGGTGAGGTGAGGTGAGGTGAGGTGAGGTGAGGTGAGGTGAGGTGAGGTGAGGTGAGGTGAGGTGAGGTGAGGTGAGGTGAGGTGAGGTGAGGTGAGGTGAGGTGAGGTGAGGTGAGGTGAGGTGAGGTGAGGTGAGGTGAGGTGAGGTGAGGTGAGGTGAGGTGAGGTGAGGTGAGGTGAGGTGAGGTGAGGTGAGGTGAGGTGAGGTGAGGTGAGGTGAGGTGAGGTGAGGTGAGGTGAGGTGAGGTGAGGTGAGGTGAGGTGAGGTGAGGTGAGGTGAGGTGAGGTGAGGTGAGGTGAGGTGAGGTGAGGTGAGGTGAGGTGAGGTGAGGTGAGGTGAGGTGAGGTGAGGTGAGGTGAGGTGAGGTGAGGTGAGGTGAGGTGAGGTGAGGTGAGGTGAGGTGAGGTGAGGTGAGGTGAGGTGAGGTGAGGTGAGGTGAGGTGAGGTGAGGTGAGGTGAGGTGAGGTGAGGTGAGGTGAGGTGAGGTGAGGTGAGGTGAGGTGAGGTGAGGTGAGGTGAGGTGAGGTGAGGTGAGGTGAGGTGAGGTGAGGTGAGGTGAGGTGAGGTGAGGTGAGGTGAGGTGAGGTGAGGTGAGGTGAGGTGAGGTGAGGTGAGGTGAGGTGAGGTGAGGTGAGGTGAGGTGAGGTGAGGTGAGGTGAGGTGAGGTGAGGTGAGGTGAGGTGAGGTGAGGTGAGGTGAGGTGAGGTGAGGTGAGGTGAGGTGAGGTGAGGTGAGGTGAGGTGAGGTGAGGTGAGGTGAGGTGAGGTGAAGTGAAAAGGAAGCAAAGGAGAGGTTAGAAGGGGTTTTCTAGGTTTCTATCTTTTTCACTTAGTTCCTTCCCAAAACTAGGTGTAAACCCAAAAAGCCCATGGAGTGTTATGCAGTTTCCATCGCCATGTTAAGATGATAAGCAGCAAAATGAAGATGCCGAGACTTCTGGCAGATCAATGCTGAAGAACTTTGGATAGCGTAGCACAGCACAGGAAAAGGGTTTCATTGTACATGGGAAGTCAAGTCTGTGTGTCATCTTCTCATACTATCTCCATTTAACAAGTAAAATTTCTTCTTCAATTGCATGAACCTGGTTTATGGCCCTAAGAAACCAGGGTTTCAACACCAGATTTTTTTATTTTTTTTTATTTTTTTTTGGGGTGGGGTGGGGGGATAAATAACCAAACTTTATGAAAAAAGCATCAAGATGGTGCAAATAATACAAAAATGAGAGCCAAAAGGCCCAACGAAACTAATCAAATCAAGTCCTTCACAAAATCTACAAAAACCAGAACATCTGGATCAACCCTACCCGTCACCCAACTATATAACACAGAAAGAAGTCACTTTCTAACCAAGAAATCGAGTGAGACACCCCCTGAAACACCCATCTGTTACGTTCCAACCAAATCAACCACAGTATACAATGGAAGGCAAGCATCCAAGCCTTCCGATGCCTCCACCCAACCCTTCCCCCCTACCCAACTCTACAAAACTGCCTGCACCAAACCCGGCTGCACCCATCCAACCCAAAGGTCATGACCACAAGCATCCAAAGCCGAGAAGAAACCGGACAATGAATATGCAAATGATCCACCGACTCTACATCCCCGCAACACATGCTGCACCAATTCATCAAAATATGACCACGGTGATTAGATTATCAATAATCAGAATTCGCCCCAAGGTTGCTGTCCAAACGAAAAACACAACCTTAGAAGGCATCCCTGATTTCAGAAATGTACTAATCATGTTTCACAATACAAGGAATTTGTGTTGCCACACTGAATGCCTCTAGAATCAAACTAGCCCCTCACTTTTCCAAACAGACTAATTATATGTCTATTTCACAAAGTTCTTCAGAAAATAGTTTCAATTTCAGCAGAAGACAGTATGAATCATGTTTTGGTGCAAGCAACGAAGCACTATGTGATTAACTAAAAGAAACCTAAATGGCTAAATCTAGATCATATGGTAGATAAGATAGAGAAAAGTTCATAACTAGAAACTTGTGTTGGTGGAGAAAGTACATTGATGAATGGTTAAAAACAGGAAATCTAGGAAAGAGTAAAAAGCGAAACAGCATAAGCATTTCACTGAACTCAGCAGATACAGAACCAAGATATGATCAAGTACCTGCCATCAAACATGTATGCCAATGCCAACGCAGCCATGAAGCGTGCCATTTTAGATGCTGATTTAAAACAAAGATGAACAAGGGCCGGAACCCCCCCTTCCTCCACTATTCGAAGAGCATTACCAGGAGTGAAAGCAAGATTCCAAAGAGCTCCAGCAGCAGTCTCATGAACATCCTGAAAGAGAATAAAAAAATATATATGAAATACTAATAAACACTCACAGCATGAAAATAACTCCCTGGTCCTTATTAGGTGACACTAGGATTGCAAATGAACCGAGCTGTTCATGAACAAGCTCGGCTTGGTTCGTTTAGTAAATGAGCCGAGCTCTTGGCTCGTTTATCTTTATTTAAATTATATAATAAATATATTATTTATATATTAAATAATATTTTTTATTTAAATAATACAAATAATATTTTTAAAAAATTTATCGAGCCGAGCCGAACTTGAGTTTCATTAATGTTAAATGAGCCGAGCCGAGCCGAGCTTAAGCTCAATAAACAAGCTTGATAAGTAAACGAGCCGAGCTCGAGCTCAGCAAAGCTCGGCTCAGCTCGGCTCGGTTCGTTTTCAATCCTAGGTGACACAAACACTTATCCAGCAAAGATGCACAACACATTGAAGAGTCCGCACATAAGATTATACAAACAAAACTAAAATCTATATTCAATTTACATGGAAAAAAACAACTCTCCATCATCACACAAGCATGTAATGCGGAAAGCATGAACACATTTTGGTTATTTTTTTTAAGGATTTTGTATGCAAATCTTGAATGTATTCTAAAGAATCTGAGTATCGGTTAACAGATACAGACACATCCCTTCATAAATCACGATGGAAAAAGAAGGCAATTCTCCACCATTCTATTTTTGGAAAAGAAAAGTAAAGAGATGAAAGGGAAATGGCAGATTTTTTTCCTTCTCTAGTATGTATTTATACTTTAGTTTTTTTTGTTTTGTTTATCAGAGACCAAAGTCAGTTATCAGATCAGATTCATAAATTCTCCTTCAAAATATCAATCAAGAATCATGATGGAACAATAGAAAGGCATTCCTCCAATCTCCTCTGATTTACCTGTTTTAATTTTAGATTTTGAGGATGTCAATGAGGAAAAGAACGGGTTGCATAGAAATTGCTAGTTGTCTTCCAAAATCAGTCTCAAGCTCACACCCTTTGTTTATGATTCAGAAGGACAAAAAAACATGGGGAGTGTTCAGTTTTGTTGATGTCTATGATGGACAATATCTTTGGGAGTCTCAAAATCAAGGTTTTATAAATTGGCCGCAACTGTTATGTAACAATTTCGGTGGTTACCACCACCCGTTACGCCGCTATAGCAGTATGACTAATATTCACAACTGTAGCAGCGACCACAATTACATAAACGTTGTATCGGCCATTACAACACCACCACGGACGTTACAACCGTTGCAATTTTATTTTCTGCATTTCGTATATAAGGCCACTTTTTCTTAGTTTTCTTTTTCTTTCCACTATTAAAATCACAAAAAAGAGACACAACTTATGAAAAAAAATCTTCAATCTATATGCTTTTGACTGTTCCACTTTCAAGATGGAGTTGCTATCCAGGTTAAATGAGCTTATGTTTATGAAACCATCATTTTTAATATTAAACATACTTTTTTATACAAGTGGGAAGGTTATCCTTAAATATAATTAGTAAAGTAAATAAAATTAAATGCATCCAAGAAAAAGGAAAAATCTCAGTACCGACTTAAAACTAGTGCAAAAATTAGTACATACATTGGATCATGTTTTAAACTAAATACCAGAAATATGCTAATGGTTATGAAGTATGACCTAAATGTGAGTTTGAGCAATGAACATGCAGGCATTCAGAATCTCTTTTGAGAATCTTTTGTACAATTAAAATCACACAATCTTGAAAGTGTCAAGCCAAGGCCTTATTTCCACTTTGAATTTGATGTTTCCCCTTCATCTTGTCTAACTATGCAACTCTTTCTTCTCAACATTTGGGAGCAGATCCATCTTAAAAATATCATATAACAAAAGACCATGAAATCATTCTTTAAATCAAAGTTCATGAGACATAAATCATAAGCTAAGACCATGAAGTCATTCTTTAAATCAAAGTTCATGAGACATAAATCATAAGCTAAGACCATGAAGTCATTCTTTAAATCAAAGTTCATGAGACATAAATCATAAGCTAAGACCATGAAGTCATTCTTTAAATCAAAGTTCATGAGACATAAATCATAAGCTAAGACCATGAAGTCATTCTTTAAATCAAAGTTCATGAGACATAAATCATAAGCTACTTTATATAAGATGGACATAAAGAAAACCTAACATTAAATACTAATGTGCCAATTTAATATACAACCTATCCCCATATGAGCTATGACGGCAACTCTTGACAACCATTCAGTGTCAAATCCAAGTGCAAAATAGAATTTCTAAGCAGCCAACCATGTCAATTTGCTATTTTAATCAATCAGACAATGACACATATATGAGGAATGGTTTCAAAACTTCCATATGCTAAGTACATTGGGGCTGTTTGGTGCAGCTTTTGGAGCTGCTTATAGCTTTTTATTTTAGAAATTTGGGCCAGAGTGTTTGGTGCAGCTTCTACTTATAGTTTATGATACAAAAATAGCTTACATAAGTCGGAAAAAGCTAATTATTGGAAAGCAGGGGAAGAGGTGCTTTTAAGCTCCGCTTCTTTAATTTTTAGCTCTCAGCTTGCTAGAAGTTGCACCAAATATGCCCATTGACTTTTCATGAATACCAGAGATGAGACCAAATTACACTATAACCAAAAATGAAATTAAATGCAACAAACAAGAATACCAAGTGTGTAAATTTAATACTTACTTCACACTCCGAGTTTGCAAGTGCTATCAGAGGTGCAACTCCTCCTTCTCGTCCAATAGCAATGCTAATATGGAAACAACAAAAATATTAAATAATTGTGAAGACAAAACGAAAAGTAGGTATTTATCTTTACTGAATACGAATATGGTTTTTCTACACAAGATAACGTGATCAAGTATGACATGACAATAATAACCTCAAAGGGGAAGGTCAAAAGAAACTAATTAAGTAATTATTGTTTTCTTCTTCTCTTTTTAGCTTCTTATGTGTTGGGGGTTCTCAAATACAGGAATCTTTTTATTCAAGATGTGATGGATTGCTTTTAACCACACTGAAGTTAAAAAGTTTGAATTGTTTGACCTTTTGGAAACCAGACCACTCATCTCTATGTATTACACAGATATCACTACTTTGCATTGACAATCTCACTCTAGCGATTGGTAAACCATGAAACATCAGCCCCCTACAAAAAATAGCCGTCAATAAACACCCATAATGTGAGTTTATGTTTTAGAACTGTTTACATCCATGTTACCAATTTCTGTTTGGCAATTGCAAATCCTGCTATTTATTTTCTTTCTACTGTGTTCATTTTTGTCCTACCCTTATCATCTTCTAGTCTATTTTCATTTCAATGGTTAAGACTTGGCCTAATAACCTTTAAGGTTATGGGTTCAAGTCTTGGGACCATCACTTTGTGCATTGTGCCAAAGGTTAGGTGTGTACTCAATCTTTCCCCTCCCAAACACACATTAATGTGTACTAAATTGGTTGTTGTTTTTTTTATTTATCAGAATTCAGCTCCTTACAACTAAGTATAGTTTCTCCAACTGTCCAGCAACTTTAATGTGTTTGTGGCAAACAGGCACCGATGGTGGCTTACTCCATTATTTAAAAGGTACAACAATAGTTGATGTGTTGGTGTATGGCCACTGAAGTTCTAACAGTGCTCCTGCAATAAAGAACTCAGATTGTCAACCAAGACCACTGATGCAAGCAGACAGCTATTTTATTCAAAGCCAAAGCCATGTAGCTGAAACAAAGCCTGTTTAAAAAACGGAATAGTGTAAGATATTACTGAGATCAACATCAGCACTCTAATGAGGCCACATGGGCTATTTCAGGTACCAACAATATGGTAAGTTAAGGTTACCTTAAGCTACCTTTTTATCTTCCAAATCTTCCACAATATGATGCATGTGAATGAGTGCTTATAGGATATAGCAAATATTCTAAAAATAAGAGAGGCCGGACACGAGCTGGCTTTAGTCTTGGCACCAGTGACTACTTGGGCTGCTGCAACCAACTAAACAAAAGATGGTACGATTTATTGGAGCAAGCCTAAATATTGACCTGCAATGATATTGGTCTTAGGGTCTTTCTAGTAAGTAGACCAAAAAGGTTGAGGAAGGAAAAAGAAGAGATGGAAAGAGTTTCTCTCATTGTTAGGAAATTAAGGGGAAGGGAAGCAAAGGAAAGAAGGGACATCTTGATCAAAGCCCATTATTTCTCTTTGTTAAGAGACTCATCCCACATCGCCTCTCCAAGTCACCCAAGCTTGTCCATATAGTCTAGAGGCCTTTCCGTTCCACCTGATGCCAAATGGTTTTGGGTAAGACATCTCCACAATTCCAAAATGAAAGCTAGGTCCTGCACGGTCTCGAGGGACAAGTCTCCGAACCAGGTTTATTTCTCGCGTCTCATTCATCTCTCTACCTCCACATGTGAATTGCACATACAGATGAGTGTTACAGATTTGTCCCACATTGCTTTTCTAAACCCATTGCTTTGAAAAATGTTCCTAAGCAAAGGCTTCAGTGAGAACCGAAGCAAGAAGTGATCAAGCCTCAACGTCTCCAGAAGCCTGAAGTGAGGCAAGGCCAAGGCTGCTAGCCTCAAGCTCAAGGCGGTGGCTTTTTTCTTATTGTCATGATTTGATCGCATCCATCTAGTTTTTTAGTAGTAATAAACATATGACATTTACATACTAGGTCATAACTTTAAACTAAAAACTGCATCTTCTTTTTGTTATTTTTTTTTTCTCATATAGAAAATAACTTGTTTCTTCACTTTAGCTAAGCAGTTGATACTTTAGCCGATGCTAGATACTAAAGTCTAGCCTCTGGGGACAATTATTTGTTGTGCAGTTAAATTGTGCTTTTTTTTGGATACCTTTTATGTTTTCGAATGTTAAAATCTTAAGTGTTTATTGGATGCCTTATAATTTCTTGGATATTGGTATTTAAAATATTGAATTTCGTTGGTTGTTTTATGGATATTTAATATTTTGAATGTTGCACACAATTTTTGAAATTATTGAGTTTTTGTTATGTTATTTATTTTTTTAAAATATCCTTCGAGTTTGCGTTACTTCGATGAAGCCATCACTTCACCTCATGCTTAGGCCTTAGGAGCCCTTGTCGCCTCTATTCATTTTTTGCCTCAAAAAAACACTATTTAAGCCACCTAAGGTAGGTTCATATTTTATAGGCCTCTACCTAATGGCAATTGATTTTCTGTTGGATGCATCCAAAATTTTAACACTACATCCAAAAGTAGCTAGAAAGAAGGATCCAAAAGAACAATGCCTTTCTTTTACTTTCTACATTCAAATAATATCCTTGTGCTTCATTCAAAACGATTGCATTGAAAGAATGCCACCCATGTACAAAGAGGCAACAAATCAAAAAGGCCCAGGTACACCTCCTTGTGTATACACATCATTGTATACAGATCCTTGTGTTACTACATAATGGTATAATAGTAAAATTTAAAAAAAAAAAAAAAGAAAACAAAGGCACACTCACACATTCCTTCTTTCTTTCTTTGCTCCTACTCAACCAACCAAAAGAAGGGAAAGACTACCTTTTTTCACGGATACCTTATACATACATTCTCTTCAATTTCCCATCCCTTTTACTAACAAAGCATTAATTTAAAATTGTGTGGTGAACACAAGGTAGCACAAAGGTTAGGTTAGGCCATAAAAGAAGTTGCAAAAACATCTTTTTGTAAACCAATGGAAACATGAACTATTCAACAATAACCTTAGTTGCACGAAACAGCAGTAGGGGGCAAGAGCACATAGAAGAGTCTGAGGTTGGGAGTACCTAGGTAGCATTTATGTATTATATATATAAATATATACAAACATTGTAAGAAATATTTTTTTGCTTAGTCGTGGTCCTTGCGGGAAAATGAACACAACGCAAGAGGTATGGGTAACTTATACTATTTCAATTTATGCTTTATATTTTGCCCTTAATTTATTCTAATGTGGACTGATATGCTCATCATTTTTAATTTATAAAGTACATATCTCGGTAGCTTTTCTTTTGTTTCTTTGGGATTCATATGTTTGAACAATCCCATCATAGTTGAACCGTGATTCCATCTCGATGAAAACACGGTTCTAACTTGATTATTATTTTGAACTGCCGAATAGAAGTTCCTGAGCGGAAACATCACCCTCACAATTCTTGTGACTAATATAATAATAATAACAAATTAAAAATTTTATTTAATCAAATCAATATAAATCTAAGTCCTGTATTACTACCAACTTTCCATTTTCCAAATTTCCCAAGTAGCAATAAAGCTACCAAGGCTAATATTGATACCTCAAGAACCAATGACCAGACAGTCTTGCTGTCTCGGTGAGGGATGCACAGATTAATGGGACATGGAGTTGACTCTCAAACATAGCTGTGGATGGTTAAGGACCTTAAGGTCACTACTTTAAAACTCAACATTAGGTAGCGCGCCCTGCTTAGAAAAGCATTTATGTAAGAAGTTGACTGTAGAAACAAATTTCTCATCGATAACAAGAAGTACAATTCCATAGAATCAAATAATGCACCAAACTAAATGAAATATAGATTGGTACCATAATAATGATGATGATAATACTTTATGAATGAACCTTTAAACCTACCTATTTGCTTCTGATACTGACAATCCCCACAAAGCGCCAGCAGCCCTCTCCTGAAGACCTGGAGATGCATTTGAACAGGAGTTTGCAAGAGCAACCTATACAACCATCATGAAAAGAAAGCTTCAACATATTGTGGAACTTGCCACCATACAAAACATAAGAGTATAACTTTGTGATCTGAATCTTCCTGGACATTTTTTCCTCCACACAGATACACAGATTTTTAAAAAGTGAAGACAGAAGTTTAACTTCTGCAACTTTACATAAGAGCTTAGCATAGGAATTTTAAACATTGCTATTGTTCCCAAGAAATTGTTTTTGCAGATTGAACTTTGGTGTAAAAGTAATGGCTCTCATTTAATTACAAGGAGCAGGACTCTGCAAGCCAATAATAAAATCAAAAGTTGATACCCAATAGACATTCATGTAGAGCCTCCCTCTTTTTCCAAACCACAGTAATATAAAAAGGGGTGCAAAGACAAAACTGTTTAGTGCCACTTTGGTACAAAGGAAGTATTGTACACTTCTTCGACTATACAAAATTGACAGAATATCATGAAACTATCATCAAAAACGATAGACTAGTTGCTTCCGATTTTGGGGAAAAAATATAACACAGGCTGCACTGTTTTTAGAGGAAGGTGTAAATAAAATAAAAGTGTGTTTCTATGTACATAGAAAACTCAATAGAAAGAAATTTTGAAGAATAATAATATAAAAAGAGAGTAAGAAATCAATACTCATTTCCAAATCCTGTAGCTTTTAGACAGCTAACAGCTAAGCCATTAATCACACAGCTAATAAAGTCAGTCACTACTGAGACAGCTCATAAAAGTAGTGTCACTCCTATTCCCTCTAAAGCTTCTCTTAGGAGAATCCCTTCGCTAAACTCAACTTGAAAGCGTCGAAAGGGAGTCACAAGCCTTCTTCCTTTAATCCATAATAAGGAGCTGCCTAAACTACCTCAGGGTACTAAAGCTGTTCCAGACGGTCCCCTCTACAAAAAGGGTCTCCCTTCCTTATACAAATCATAGGTAAAATAGGAGTTATTCATATTTTATTTTCATTTTTTTGGTCTAAAGGTTGATGGGTTACACAATGCGGGCTAGACTTCTCCCTGCTCATAAAAGCCCCCTAATTCAAATGAAAGCAGTATTTGATCTCGGACATCCAGTAGTCTACCAGCAGAGTTTATAGCTAAGCCAGTTGGTAAAGTATGTATAACTTGTGAAAGTCTGACAAAATATAAATAAATGAAGACTTCAATCTTTTTCTTTGATTCCACGAAGGAAAAAAAAAAAAACTACATAACGAAGAAAAATGTGCACACAAATGCAATGTATATAAGACAGAGTTATTTATAAAAAGTTAGGAGTTTTAAATTTTTATTTAATTTCAAATTTAACTCGGTAAGTAAAAACAAATATCATTCTAGGAGTTTCTTTTTGCTTTTTTTTTTTTTTTGATAAGCAACAATTAAAAAAAATTGTATTAGAAAACGTGCCGAGGGAGCACAACCTTCATACAACCAAAATAAAGAAAGAACTGAGGGTGAATTACGAATGAGAAAACATGATATAATACAAAGAAAAGAATAAGAATAATTCTCTCCATACCAATTTGTTCGCCTTTTCTGTTGGAATTCTTCGTAATAGTGCTTACTTTTTTTTTTTTTTTTTTTTTTTGATAAGTCACAATACTATTTACTTTTAAAAAGGCAAAAACAAACTTTGAAATTTTCTTAATTATTTTTATGTAGAGTACTCTAAAAGGTTACAAAACAAGCTAACTACATGAATCTTCTAATTTAGAGGGGTGGTCTAGGAAACTTGTGGTTTCCACTTGGATGTAAATTTATTAAGTGGGTGTTTGGGAAGTGGGTTTTTTTGTAGATTTTTTTAGTTGTAAGATATTATTGGAGAAATTTTTTTTTGTGTTTGGGAAGATAGTTGCGTTTTTTTGTGGTTGGATGTGATGTTTGTGAGAGAAAAAATGAAATGATTATGGAATT
The DNA here is from genome assembly GCF_004153795.1 of Camellia sinensis. Classification (NCBI taxonomy): domain Eukaryota; kingdom Viridiplantae; phylum Streptophyta; class Magnoliopsida; order Ericales; family Theaceae; genus Camellia; species Camellia sinensis. The sequence goes on along the minus strand of NW_021027216.1, from coordinate 727,836 downwards.
TGATGTGATATTTTATTTGGATTTGTTTTTTTGGTTTTGTAAAACATTTATCTTGTAGTGAAAAAAAACAAAAAAAAAAACCCAAAAACCAAGTTCCTAAACACCCCTAAATGGTTGTATCCTTAATCATTGGCAGTGTTATCAGAGGCGAGCCTAAGCGCTCGCCTACGCGCTAAGCGAGGCGAGGCGAGGCGAGACTTTAGCGCTTCAGGCACACTGAGGCAAGGCGAAATGGTGAGGCGATGGAGAAGCGCCTGAAGCGAGCCTTAGGCGATGAAGCGGGAGACGAAACAAAGCGACGCTTCACCAGATTTTTGCTTGATTTCAGTTCGAATCATTTGGGCTGTTCATCGACTTCGTTCGAATCATTTGGGCCCTTCATCGACAAAGTTAATTAGTTTTATAATTGCTTTATACTAAATAAGAAGTCCAAACCCTAGATCGACTTCATTCGTCGACATTGAAAGGCATACCGAAGTCGACTTCGTTCGTCGACATTGAAAGGCATACCGAAGTCGTTCCAGTCGTTCCTTCTTCTTCACCTGGTGAGTTCCTTCTTCTTCCTTTCTTCTTTTTCTTCTTCCTTTCTCCTTTCTTCCCTTCGACTTCACTGTCGGACCCCCCCTTTCTTCCCCCCTGTTCTTCCTTTGTTCCAGTCGTTCCTTCTTCTTCACTGAAGAACACTGTCGAACCCTATGTTAAAACTAATTCAATTATTTTTTAAAATTGATTTTTAATTCGCAAAAATTAATTTTTAAAATTAATTCAATTATTTTTAAATTAATTTTTTTAAAATTAATTCAATTATTTTTTTCTGTGTTAAAATTTCAATTAATTCAATTAATTTCCTGGTTATTTTAATTTCCTGGTTATTCAATTCATTATTTTAATTCAATTAATTTGTTTAATTCAATTAATTTCCTGGTTATTCAATTAATTATTTTAATTCAATTAATTCAATTAATTTCAACTATTTTAATTTCTTTATGTTCTTTAATGTTGTTAAAATATGTTCTTTAATTTCTTTATGCTGAAAATATTTATATTTTTGTCTATACCATTTATTTTTAAAAAAAATCCTTTCTGGTCGCCTTGATTCGATGAAGCCCTCGCCTCGCGCTTAGGCATTAGGAGACCTTGTCGCGTCGGTTCGCTTTTCGCCTTAAAAAACACTGATCATTGGGGTTAGATAGAGTACCTAAGATGAAGCATGATAAAATCTTTGTTTGGAGATAATCAAAGTTTGTTGTTCTTAGGTGGATGATGTTGCTTTGGGGTAGAAGGGGAAGAGAGATATACATATAAAAGCAGTTTTTTCAACTATTTTAATTTCTTTATGTTCTTTAATGTTGTTAAAATATGTTCTTTAATTTCTTTATGCTGAAAATATTTATATTTTTGTCTATACCATTTATTTTTAAAAAAAATCCTTTCTGGTCGCCTTGATTCAATGAAGCCCTCGTCTCGCGCTTAGGCATTAGGAGACCTTGTCGCGTCGGTTCGCTTTTCGCCTTAAAAAACACTGATCATTGGGGTTAGATAGAGTACCTAAGATGAAGCATGATAAAATCTTTGTTTGGCGATAATCAAAGTTTGTTGTTCTTAGGTGGATGATGTTGCTTTGGGGGAGAAGGGGAAGAGAGATATACATATAAAAGCAGTTTTCAAATTTAAGGAAATTTCATGGAGCTTTCCATGTAAAGCAATACTAATATTCCTTTCCGCTTCATCCCGTTGCCAGGAAAAGAAAAGAAAAAGGCAAGGCAAATGATTCATTTTTCCTTGTTTGTTCAGTTTACATGAAAAGTATATGTACAAAAAGAAGTCATACTTTCCCATAATGCAAAACCTTTTACCGAAAAGGATTTGAGAGAAACAGGTATGGTGGGAAAGAGAAATAATTAATTATATTAATAAAAAAATTCCTTTGAGGGGAATGTGTATTAAATATAGTATATGAGTAAAAATACAAAAAAAATAAACAAAAAAGGGGGGCGGGCCAAGTATAACTAGTTTATGTAAACTGTGACAATTTTATATACAATAATAACTACAACATTCATGCATTAAATTACACATGCATTTGCGTGAGCATGCATATGATGAGACACACACATAGATAAACATACAAGTATTGAGGGGACAGATTCCTAAATTTATTGGTCCGCAACATTCAGTGTTTCGTATTGACAGGACAGTAAACAACTGTCAAATCCTCTATCAAGCTATTCAAAACAACCTATGAAATAGTTCGTCATGGCACACCTTCAATTCTAGGAAGTTGTATTAGTACCTTCAAATACAGTGGATAGAAAAGGTTTGCGCACAAGAAGGAGAAGTACATACCAAGGCTTCGACGCCACCAGCTGCCGCGATTGCTTCTCGATTTCTATCATCAAATGACAAATTCCACAATGCACCAGCAGCTTCTTGCCTGTTTGAGGCAAAGACAGAATGATAGTAATAAGATAATCCGTTTCCATTTTCCAATCAACAGGTAGATCAATAGGACATACACGAACACATACTTCACAAGCAAAGCATTTATCAAATTCGAAGTAGATTCATCCCCAGAATCGGTCCGATGTAATCAATTTTTCATAAGGGTATTACAGGTAAAATCTAGGAAGTTTCTATATAGTGTGAAGGATACCAGACTATAGAACTAGCCATCACTTTGACTAAAAAGACAGTGGATATCGGTTGACTTTCATTGATGTAACTACTAATATTAAATCTAATTAACAATCAACTTTTCAGAACCTAAATTAGATTAAGAGGACATCAAAATGGAACTTTTAATTCTTTTGTACGCAAATTTGACAGTGAAAGGCATCAAAATCATGAATAGTCCTTTATGTATTCTGGCATTAAAGTAATTTAAAGAATAACGAGTAGAATAATAATTTGACTTAATAACAACGTATATAGGAAAAGGTATTAGCTTGATAGTAATGATTTTTAAGACTATCCTTGGGAGGGAAGACAGGATGATGTCACCCTAAGTTTTATTCTAGGGCAGTTGAAGTGGATAATATCCTCAACTCAACAAAGCCTTGTCCCAAGACTCCCAACTATTATGGGTTGGCTACATGACTTGCGTTTCACCATTCTGCTCAATCAAGGTTCATACTCAACTCAAAAGAGCACATGTTAAGAAGTCTTTGCTTACCATCTCAACCGATGTTAATTATGGGGCCAGTGAAGTGGATGCATATTCTTAAAGGTTTTTAATAATGAAGAAAATGAGTATCGGGCATCTTTTGCTGCGTCAATTGGCGGGAAGGGAAATTAAAAAGAAAATAAAATTTGTTTTCCTTTCTTGTATGCGCGTTCAGTTGTTGCAAAAAAATTTGACCCCACTAGAACTGCTCTGCTTTCTTGAAGGAAACATTTTTCCCTTAATCCTTTTTGTATAAACTACATTATTATTATTTTATAAGTACAATAAAAAGGGCACCACGGGGGGTTACAACCATGCAACCCTTGTACAAAAGCAACTATAAACGGCTATACATCAATAGCCTATTTGAAGGTCTCTACAAAACTCAAAAATTGTCTCAAAGATGGGTTAATTGGACAACAAAAATACTCTTCATTCTCGCAATATACTTTTCTTTTCCTCCAAAAATTCTTCTATTTCTCCAACCCAAATGAACCATATAAGTGCCAAAGGGACCAAGCACTAAGCTTTCCTCTTACTCCTCCCCACACAAGCTTCTCTCCAAGATCCAAAAAGGTTCCCAACCGCATGAGGGAAAACCCACACAACACCAAACATGAAAAGAATCAAGGACCACCACTCTCTCACCAACTCACAATGAATGAGAAGATGATTCACCACCTCCTCATCATGGTTGCATGTACAACACCAATTAACATGAAATTACTTACTTCTTATCAAATCATCAATGAGGAGGATCATGTCATGAGCCGCACACCACACACACCAAAAAAAAAAAAGATTACTTTCAAGGGTGCCCTATGTTAAAACCTATCACCTATTTCACCCACTTAAACCTACTCCACTAAACCTAACCCACTACACCACTACCACCTCACCTACTCCACTAAACCTAACCCATTACACCACTACCACCTCCACTTCACCTACTCCTTACCTACTACACGCTCACCCTCTTCTATTTATAGGAATCATAAATCATTGTAATATATATAACACAACAACATATATCAATCAATAATACATGAATTTTAACACCCTAGTACCCACACCTCCCTCCACAGAAAGAAGACCCCCTATGGCCCAAATGAGTCTCATAACAAGACTATATATGAAAACAATCAGAATTGGACCTTCTCCACCAATATGAGAGGAATACAGAAGTGCAAGTAAATCCTCTAACTCCCCCCCCACCCAATCATTAAGTCCTCTGCTCAGCCCAATATCCCAAAAAAACTGTCCACCCTCAGTCTTCAAATACTCGCTCACTGAAGTTCCCTATTCAAAGCAACACAAGCAATATTACGATAAGCCATCTCCAACTTTTCCTCCCCACACCAGGAATGACCACAGAAACTCACCATCTCAATATTACCCACCACAAACTGGCCAGAAAAGGATTCCTACCCCTATGAATACCTCCCCATAAAACTGCACACCACAGGACAGAGAAACATCCTACATAGTCCATCCCACCAAATCCCACTCCCCACATAATAATACTTGCACTCCACCAACTTTCTCTAATACCTCTTTCTCTCTCGATTGCAAATCTCCACAACCACTTTCCCAATTATGCCTGATTGAAGATAGCAAGATTTCAAAAACCCAAGCCCACCCCCCTCTCTTCAGAGAGCACACAAAGTGTCCTAAGACTAATCCACCATATGGTATTGGAACTCTTCCCCCACCCTATCACAAAGGAAGTCATGCTGCAACTTCTCTAGTTGCTTCACTACAAAAACCACTATAATGAACAAGGACATCAAGTAGGTGGATATGCTTGATGAAGTTATCTTAATCAAAGACAATCTCGCTCCTTTGGATATAGAGTGCAGGATAATGCATCATGAGAAAGTTCAAATTATTTTTGTACATAAACTTTCTTGTAAATTGAACAGTTAACGAAAAAGTATATAATTTGTATTTTCTTTTCCTTTAATTCATTTTTCAGGAAATATTTTCATGTACAGTATTCCTGAAAATTGAATGGAGCCTTTGGTTGCAATGAAAATTATCTCTTGAAAAAAAGACATAATTCAACATCGGATTTGAATTGCAGCAACTACTATAATACATGCACTTCTCAAGTTGAACAAAAGACGAAAAATTTTCAAGGGTTTGGTCCCATCAATACGATGTGTTTGAATGGGTAAATTCGGTTACTGTAGCAACATGTATACATATTAAAGATAGTGTTAGATAATTAAAAAAGATGTTGATCCTGAGTACTTATTAGAGCAGCCATCCTTTTTTATTTTTTATTTTTTTTTTCTTGTCTCACTACTTTGGTTTGTGCCTCTTTCATTTTATTTACTTCACTGGTGGGTGTGGTCGGGCAAGGACGCCTAGGGGCTAGGCTTATGTTTTTGACACAGAGTAAGCCCATCCTCTGTTTGCATTTTTATCGAAATGATCACTACCAGCCATCATCATATGTATTTTGACCATATCAATCATTTAGGGCTCTTTTTGCTTCAATCAGTCCTTACGAAGGGAAGGTAGCCAAAGAAAATTCACAATCAAATGCATCCAAGAAGCTGAAACCTACCTGACACCTTCATGGGGAGAACGGGTAAGTTGCACCAGTGCTTCGAGAGCACCTGCCTCTTGTCCAACAGCAGCATTATTACTATTGCTATCCCCATGGGCAGCCAAATTAGCTAAGGCACGAGCAGCCTGGAAAATGACCAATATATGTTACACATGGGAAACATTATATATGGACTAAATTAAATTCCAACATAATAAATGGATTTGAGTTCAAAATTTTACAGAAACCAAATAAAATTTGGAAATAAATGTAACGTTACCATGACTAGAAAACATTAAGATTTTATTCTCATGCCAATTAAATTCAGTGACTGCTGATATGGAACAACCATCAGAAGAGGCAAAAGAAAGGTAAAGGACCATCCCAAGGGGGAAAGGAAGCAAGTAAGCTTTTATAAGGAAACTGAGATAAAGCAAAAATAGTAGGATCCATATATTACTCTTGTGAAAGTAATGCACTGAATCTAAGCTGAATTCATTCATACTCTAATAGGGAAGTAACTTGCATGAACGACTTAATTACTGACTAAAAATTTGCTAGCTTTAATCACAGAAAAACTCACATAATTCAAGCCTCAATGAAGAGAGTGCCAAACAAAAACCATAATGAACAGATGATTTTGAACCATCAGAAGCTGAAGAATGTTATAACCCACACAGCATTACGAAGAAACCTTACATTTGTCATCTAAAATGAGATAGTAAAGCTCAATGAGCGACAACATCTAATTATCCAAAATTCCTAAATATAGGTTACGTATGTATCTAAGCCCCCTAGGGTTTTCAGTTGAACCCAGATCCTTCTTTTTTCAAAAGCTTGTTTACTAGTAATATGGAACTTATAGATACACAAATCAAATATTAGTTTGATAATATTATACACTACTCCACCTGCTCCTGAACTCCCTCAAACTTGCAGCAGCGAGCTAGCATCACCAGAGCATGTACACCACCTACCACTGCAACCTCCATGCTACACTTGTCATCAGCTGCCAAATTCGCCAGTGCACCAGCTGCACGTTCCTGGGAAAAAGAAAAAAAAGAAAAGAAAAAGGAAATGAATCCTCTACTTGTCACACACCGGACCTTGGTTTGTATAATTAAGTTTGCATGTTCAGGACAGTGGTTGTGCACGTGCGCAATGTGAAAGCGCCTACCAGGACTCCATCACCACCACTAGACCATTTGAAAATAAGATCAACTAAAGCTTTTACACCGCCAGCCTCAGCAATTGCACCCTATAATGGAAATTCTGGTTTATTAGAGTCCGAAAGTCAAACCATATCTTGACCAAAAAATTTCAAAACAAACAACCTTATGCTCTTCCCCGACAGAGAGATTCCATAGTCCTCCAGCAGCCTCTTCAGCAACCAACCTATTCATAGACCGTGCCAAATTTGCAAGAATATTGATTCCTCCTTCTTCTGCAACAGCTTTTGCAACATTCGTATTCACAGACAAGTTTGCTATAGCCTACACATCCCAAAAGATTGACAATAAATCAAATTTGTACATTGCATGCAAAATAAACTGATAATGTAAGGAAAGAAAATTTTACACGATAACAAATGCGAGTGTAAAACATACTGTATTATTATAAATCATGATCACTATCATTATACTTCCCTATAAATCTTACCTTTGCAGCTTCTGACTGAAGCCCCTCCCGCCAAGATCTTGCAAGGTTTAGAAGAAGACGTATCCCACCATCCCGCATAACTGTTTCAGCCCTTCCACTATCAATGCTAGCATTTTCATCATCAATGACAACAAAAGTTGCAAGTCCTGTGGCTGCCCTTTCCTGGACATCCTCTTGTGAACTCTGCATCAAACTGAGCAACAGCCCAGCACCTTGGCTGAGCCAGAAACTACCTAAACCCTGTGGATTGCTCTCGGCCATGCGTAGAAGTGAATGGGATATTATCCATTCAAGCCAAGTCATGATTTCATCCAAGTTCTTATCCTTTTTCTTCAAATTTCTCCAATCGGAGAATACATTTCTCTCTTTCTTTGTAATATCGGCAAATAGAGAAGCTAACCCCTTGAAAATGTCAGTGCTAAGGGTAAGTACCAATTTACCTTTATTATTATTAGTAGCAAAGTTGGCATCTTCCTCGAGAGCAGTGCAATTCAATGCACACAAGACCTTCAAGCTTCGTGAAGATGACAACAATCTCAAAACAGTAGTTGGAACGACATCCGTTCTTGAAACATCTAAACCTGTCAAGTTAGGCAGTTTACTCCAGTGCTGTGAAACCAAACTCCACTTCATATTTGTTGTTCCTGCAACCGAGAGGAACTGAAGTGAAACAACATTTGCTAATGCTATCTCATCGACATGAAGACAGTCTATGAACCCAATGTCCGTCAAATTCTGACAATGCTTAGCCAATGCATTGATGGCTTCCCCATCAACATCCCGGATACCTGAAAGCTTAAGCTTTCTAAGTTTAGGACAGCAAATAGCAATTGCTTTGATTGCATCACTGCTGATCCTTTCACAGAAATCTGGCCCAAGCTGGAGACTCTCAAGTGCCTCATGTCGAGCCACAATCACGGAGAGGGTAGCATCAGTAATTTTCCTGCAGTAATCACCGCTGATTTCACGCAAACCTCTAGCTTGAAGATTAATTATTGCATCAGCAGATTCTGCCCCACGAAACCGGAGTTTCTGAAGATTCATACATCGAGTGGCAAGTGAAGCTGCTGTGGTAACATCACACTTGTGAGCACGAAGATCCAACGATTGCCACAAACATGGAGAAATACCTAAACTCCTCCATGTCCGGCAGGTTGATGACAAGCTCGCCCGGTCACGATAATTCAGACTCGAAAACAGCTGAATCACTGTATCATCAGGTAGTCTAGTCCAATCCACTACCACTTTCTGGTCCAAACTCAAACCCTCATCCTCAATTTCTGGGTAACTTGGCAAAACCACCTTATCCTTCCCCTTCCTTGCCACTTTTCTACGGACCCTCCGACTCATATCTCAATCAGTCACACACACTCCAACTGAAACCAGTTATCAGACACAAAAACCAATACCCAATAGCCTTAGAGACTCGAATTCAGAAACTGGTTACAAAACAGACAAGAACCCAGAAATCAGTATCCCTTCACCTCAAAAACCCAAATCTTGAAACCCGCAATAGATGACACAACCTCAGAATCTGATGCCCTTTAACAACAAATTACCAAATTCTCAAAACAGTAATGGAACACAGATAAAAACCCCAGAAACAAATACCATTCAACCTCAAAAAACACCCAAAATCTTTAAACAAATGATGGAATGAACAAACCCACAAAACCCATTTCCCTCAATCTCAAAAAAATCAAATCTCTAAACCAGTGAAGGACCACATCAAACCGAGAAACGAATGCCCTTTAACCTCAAAAAAAAAAAAAAAAAAAAAAAAAACCCTAATTCTCAACGCACCCATGAAATTGTTGAACAAGAGAGAAGTCTATATACATAGCACAGAGAAATTAAAGACTCGTAATATACAAAATCCAAGCCAGCGGTGAGAAGACCACGCAATTATAAATACGTTAAAGCGAATAAAAGTTGAATGATTCTCTCAAACCTGATTGCTAGGGTCTCATTGGCTTGTGGGTATACCCTTAAACATAAATCTATCGCCTTTTATGAAGATTGCATTGACAAAAGCTCCACTGGAGCTTTAATGGCGAATAGAGATATAGAGAAAGAGGCAAAAAGGGTCGCAGCGAATTTAGGTACGTAAACACATGGGTGAGGAAGCAAAGCCCAACCCTTAAAAGCACTTGTCTACACCTCTCTCTCTCTCTCTCTCTCTCTCTTCTTGATGTAAGAATTCTAACAATTACACACAGATAAAAATGGAGTGAAGATTGCATAGGGCCGAGAGAAGAATTGGTGTGAAATCACAACTCATCATAGCAACACAACACAATGAAAGATTATTATGCAATTGCATATTGAAGTGATTTTTATTTTTTTTTATTTTACTTATTTTTGGGTATTGATTAGATTACCAAGGTTGATGTGTTTTATATATTGAGAATTAAACTTAATTATGGCTATAAATGTTATTAATTACAGAATCAAAAAAGGGGAAAAAAATATTTTGAAAATAAAATTTGATAAGAAAACATATATAGTGTGTTATTCAATGTGTTTTCAAATATCAAAATAAAATTTGATAAGAAAACATATACAGTGTGTTATTCAATGTGTTTTCAAATATTATTAAATATATCCAATAATAGATTTGAAAATATGTGACTAAATTTTCAAAATACGAAGTTTTGCCATCAATAATCGGTTTAAACATTTCATTTATTGTATATTTGAGTCACTTTATTTTAATCTTCAGTTGTTGGTAAAGTCAAAATATGTTATTCATAAACATGTGAAATAATCATTTTGTTAAATGAGTTTTTTTTTAGAATATTTACCAATAAATCCTATCTCACAAACTGTTATACCAATCAGTCCCTACTTTATACTTTTGTTCCGGTTAGTCCTACTGGTGGAAAGATTTGTTCCCTTCTGATCCTTTTTTCCATTTTTTTCTTTACTAGTGGATAATTGTACCCTTTTTTGATTGGAAACTTTTTTTGCTCACATTTGGTAGTTTGAACGGAATGTTCACATATGTGTCAGCCATCACGGGTAGGGTTTTGTGTCGTCTAAGTTTGGGTGTCTGTGGACGACTGTGTAGCAGCTTGATAGAGATATCATTTCCATCGGCGGGACGCCGTTGTTACGAAGGTACGTTCCCTTATGACAGCTATGTGTTTGTGTGGCATACATAGCAATTTAGTCGCCGACACATCCGTCTTTTGTCGTTGTGTGGATGCGTTTCCATGTTTTGTTTCTTTACCTGGTATGTGGGTTGTGTGTTTCACGAGGGGTTGTGTGTTTTGTTTTGGGATGGGTGTGGGTTGTGTGTGTTTGTGACTCTGTATTTACTAATATGTGCATTTTACTTCTGTGTGGGTTGTGTGACTGTGTGTTTTATTGCATCCTATTTTGTGATTGTATCTACTTGTTTTTCTGTTGTGATGGAGACACATGTAATGTTGTGTCACGTAACCCACTAATGCCTCAAACTATGGAGGTGCCACACACTCCTACCATACACATCACACACTAGAGCAAAAAATGCTTTAGTGTCCTTTCATTTTGTGTGGCACCCACAACTGTGTGAGTTTGGGTGTCTGTGGACGACTGTGTGGCAGCTTGATAGAGATATCATTTCCATCGGCGGGACGCCGTTGTTACGAAGGTACGTTCCCTTATGACGGCTATGTGTTTGTGTGGCATACATAGCAGTTTAGTCGCCTACACATCCGTCTTTTGTCGTTGTGTGGATGCGTTTCCATGTTTTGTTTCTTTACTTGGTATGTGGGTTGTGTGTTTCGCGAGGGGTTGTGTGTTTTGTTTTAGGATGGGTGTGGGTTGTGTGTGTTTGTGACTCTGTATTTATTGATATGTGCATTTTACTTCTGTGTGGGTTGTGTGACTGTGTGTTTTATTGCATCATATTTTGTGATTGTATCTACTTGTTTTTCTGTTGTGATGGAGACACATGTAATGTTGTGTCACGTAACCCACTAATGCCTCAAACTATGGAGGTGCCACACACTCCTACCATACACATCACACACTAGAGCAAAAAATGCTTTAGTGTCCTTTCATTTTGTGTGGCACCCACAACTGTGATACATGACAAGCACCACTCTCAAATTATAAAGGTGCAACACACAACAACCACACAGCAGCCCATGTCAAACACACGCGCAGAAACACTCACACACCCAACGTATTGCTTACACCAATATACATATAGATGGCAACAATGTCCTTTCACAATAAAAAGGACCAAACGGATCATTAGAAAATATTTGGGACTAATTGGATCAAAAGTTCAACAATTAGGATTTATTAGTAAATTTTCCTTTTTTTTTATATGTTACATTTATTTAGAGTGAGGAAAATGTCAGAGATTCTTATAAAAGTTTTTTTAATTTGACTCACAGTAATATGATATAATATTGTTATTCACTATTTGCAAGGATCATTAAGTATATCTTGTAGAAGGTGAAATTATCTCTACAGAGAAAGTGAGATGATGCGCTCAATCCTTTGCACTCTGTAAGGAAAAACTAAACATCAGTGATGACTCCCAACCAAGTTTTGTCAGGGGGAACCTTCGACGTATACTGATCAGCTATAGTGAATAAATATAAGAGGAAATATTTCTAAAGTGGAAATTAATTAAGATTGAGTATAACTGAGTTAGATTAGATTTACTCACTTATTTTTTTGTGCTTTGTTATCTTACCCATTTATAACTATTTTGGCTCAAATCTCATCCATCGGATCTTATTTTGATCGAAGGATTCTACCCACATCTGGCTTTTAGTCCGGCAACTCTCCAAGTGTGTCTTGTCCTTGCTCGTTGGATCTTTGGTGCATGGATGGTTTGGATGATGTCAGATGTTAGCGGACAACTCACTGAGCATTTCGTCTGTAAGATTAAATTAATCAGATGACTCTTCCTTTTACTAGGTCCAGCCTATACCCTAGTCTTGTATGTTCTACACTTGTCACTGTTAGATGATACCTAATCCGACGCCTCTCTTTTAATTTATAGATTTACTTCTAGAAGACTATCTTTTGTATTTGTTTGTCCTCTCGCGCACCTTGATTAGATGCTAAGTTGTTGCCAGCTGTCCCTCGCGGGCTCCAAGGGATGGGTTTGGACTTAACACTTTTTGTCTTGGGCTAGCATAATTAGATTTAGGCTTGAACTCATATATTTTTCCCTCCACATATCTGATAATAAGTTTGAAAATATGGAACTGAAATTACAAATTACAAAGTTTTGCCTTCAATAATCAGTTTTAACATATCGTTCATCGTATATTTGAGTCATCTTGTTTTAATCTTCTTTTGTTGGTTAAGTCAAAAAAATTTCAAACTCTTAATATGTGAAGAATTAAGGTTTTTGTTAACTTATGTCCTAAGGCCCTGTTTGATTCCAGGATATAAAGGTTAGGATTGGATATTATATCCTATGGGGTCCACATATCCCATGTTTGCAATTTTTTTTTAAAGATGATATAATATACCATGGGATTGTATATCCCCCAAAATTAGAGGATATACAATACCATCATCCCCCATTATATCATATCCCTTAGGCTGGGATATGATTTAAAAAGTCTAATTTACCTTCTTGTCTATCTAATATATACATAGACTAGGGCTCAAGAAAACATATGTAGCTCATACATCTAGCAGAGAAAAAGACTCTGGTTTTGCAAGTGTAGATCTACTCGATTTTGTGACCGATTCCCGTTGGCAAAACTTCTTTCTGGTGATAATCATCGTTTCCCTTTACTTTACTCTTTTTTTTTTTGATTTTCTGGTTTTGGGTTTTCCTTGTATGATTTTTATGTAAACCATTTGTGGTCCTTCAACTGATTTTTGTTCAATCTAAACCCTTTTGAGGCTGATTTTTACCCCCTTGTCTATGATTTTTGGAACTTTCTAAACCCACTAATTTTTGTTCAATCTAAACTTTCTAATCATAGACAAGAGGGCCAGAAAGTTTCTAAACCCCCTGAGATAACAAAAATCGTAGACAAGAGGGCTAGAAACCTTCAAAAGTTTCAATCTAAACTGATTTTTGGAACTACTGATTTGGAACTTTGAAACTTTTTGGCCCTTTTTGGAACTTTTTGTTCAATCTGATTTTTGTTCAATCTAAACTTTTTATGATTTTTGGAACTTTCTAAACCCACTATTTTTGTTCAATCTAGACAAGAGAGCCATAAACTTTCTAATCAAACAGATTTTGTTTTTTTTTTTTTATTTTTTTTTTTTTTGGGCTTTGATTGTTTTGTAATCAGATTTGATTCAAGCAATAAAAATTTGTCTCTGTTTTATTGGAACCAAATTTTATGTCTCTATTTTATTGTTTTATTGCTTTTTTTTTGGAGGGGGGCTTTGATTCAAGCAATAAAAATTTGTTTGTTTTGTATGTAAAAATCTAGGGATTTGATTAAATCATACTCTTGACATTAAAAAAAAAATAATAAATAATCTATGAAGAGTTTGATTTTTTTACATAATCAAATTTTATATATTGGGAAACGTAGTTTAAAGATTGATTTTTGTTTGATTATCAGATTTTTCCCAAGATTGATATATTGGGAAAGGTAGTTTACATAATCAGATTTTTATAATCTGATTGATTTTTTTACATTATTTGATTGTCTACAAAATTATGTCAAAAGTTTGAATTTGATGTAGCTTAATAATCCTTCTTATTGAATGCTTCTTGTGGATAAGATTATTTTCTATCAAATCTTATTGTTTACATGGGGCTGCTGTGAATAGTAGTTAGCATTGATTTAGTTATCTATTTGATTGCTTTAGTTATTTAATTTACTTGTGCACTATTTCTTTTCATAGATGGCAAATAATAAAGGATTTGATGGTAGAAGGGAACCCATTGAGGCTTATGTTGCCCTACAACATATTGTATCATCCATGAATTATACTGGTGGAGTTTATATTGTCATTTTGCATGCTGCACTGGAAAGATTTAAGGGTACGAGGAAAATAAGTAGAAATCCTAATCATTTCAAACAACAACTTGACCACCTAAATAGGTTGGTCAGAGATAATGACATAGACTGCCATGAACAACTACGAATGAATAGGAATACCTTTATGCGGTTGTGTGGGCTTATCAGAACAAGGGGTGTGTCAGATTCAAAATATGTTGTGTTAGAAGAAAATGTTGCTATGTTCTTGACTATGCTTGGGCACTACCATAAAAATCGAAATGTCAAATTCAATTTTATGAGGTCTGGTCAAACAGTTAGTAAATATTTCAATGGTGTCCTTAAGGCTATGCTTCGACTGCAAGGTGTCTCACTAAAGACACCTGAACCAATAATTGCTAGGTGCACAGATGATAGGTAGAGGTGGTTTCAGGTAAATGCTAGTTTTAGTAATGCTTCATGCTTGATAAAATTTATAACATTCACAATTACAATTTAATAAGTAATAATTTATTTTTGGTAATTTTTGGTAGAATTGTCTTGGTGCACTTAATGACACTTATGTTAGAGTGCTAGCTCCTACAGTGGATAAAGCAAGGTATAGATCAAGAAATGGTGAAATTGCGACTAATGTCATAGGTGTTTGCTCCCATGACATGCAGTTCATATATGTCTTACCTGGATGGGAAGGTTCCGTTTCAGATTCTAGAGTACTTAGAGATGCCATAAGTAGACCAAATGGGTTAAGAGTGGCAACGGGTACAGCTGTATTTCACAATATCTTTACTATGTATAACCTTTGGCCTTGTACTTAAATTACGTAATTATGTAATTATATAATCCTACATTATTACAGGTTCCTACTATCTAGTTGATACGGGCTATACTAATGAGGAGCGCTTTTTAGCACCTTATAGAGGACAACGTTACCACTTGTCCACTTGGAGAGAAGGGGATGCCCCAACTGATCCAGAGAAGTTCTTCAATATGAAGCACTCTGCGGCTCATAACATAATAGAGAGATGTTTTGGTCTTCTGAAGCTTAGATGGGCAATATTGAGGACATATTCCTACTTTCCAATTAAGACCCAATGTCGAATTATCACAACTTGTTGTCTTCTACACAAGCTCATCAAACGTGAGATGCCTATGGATCCATTACAGGTAGACTTAGATGACACATTGCCAAATAATCAAGAAACAGGGGACGAGTACATTGACACAATTGAGGGATCCGACCAAGGCCACGTGGAAGTTCAAAATAAGCCCCTTTTGGAAGTTTGAAATAAGCCCTACAGTTCAAACTCCCGCAGTTCTGAATCTAATCTCACTAGTGCAACGTGAAATTGATAAACACCAAAGAGTCCAAATCTGGCAAATCTTTTGAAAAATTGATTTTGCATAAAAAATGCCAAAATTGGACTGCTTCGCCAGATACAGAGTCGCCACCTAAATATTTTATTTTGGAGAAATTTAGGAAACCCATGACTCGTGCCAAAGGCCACGTGTAAGGCATCACCAAGATTGTCTCAACTCGAGAACTTAGGTACGAGATGAGAAGGTTATGAATTGAGCACCCCTGCTCGCCCGATCAAAGATCGGCCTCTACTAATCATAATATGATTTTTATCAACATTATATGCTCTTGTTCCGGTTTATTAGGTTGGCATTACTATGTGATGCGCACACATACAAGGTATAGACTAGTTTGCTCAAATTGGAACAATTCAATTTCATGTTTGTTTTTCGTTAAAGCGTTTGAATTTGCCACTTGACAAAGTGGGCTTACACGTACATTCATTGAATCATTCCAATTCAATTAACAAGCCTTCATCCATAGGCATACAAACATTTTAACAAGTAAACATTTAGCCTCATGGCAAGCATGCTAGTCATGGTAGTCACTCACACTCATGCAAGTGTGTTAAAAGCACTAAAAACTCACCTAGTACTCCAAGCTAAGATAAAACAAAAGAGTTGGAAAAAATATGCATGATACCTAACTGTACAAGATGGCTAATGCAATGCATGCAATAATGCAACTAAAATAGGCTCGGCCACTTAATATGTTATTTGCAACAATTTGATAACATGCGGTCTAAGCACGTATTCAAAGAAGTATTTAACTACCAATGCAAGTTTGAATGATGAACGAGCTTCAATGCATGCAATACAAATGGATGCAAACATGAGGAATGCTAAATAAAATGTGATGTCCCTAAACTAACCATCATAAGTAGATAAATAAAAGGGAGAAAGACGTGGGGTTGGAAGACATACACATTACATTATTACGTCATTTCGCTCTCACGAAGGAGAGTCCGAATAGATAAACTAGCTAATTAACTAACTACTTAAAGCCAAGTTAATTAAGCTAATTATTACAAAACCAAATGAATGAATAATAATTAACTTAACTAAGCTAATTAACTACTTTATTACAACAATTGAATAAATTAACTATTATAGTAATTAACTACTTTATTACAACAATTGAATCAATTAACTATTCTAGTTAACTAACTAATTACAAAATGAATTTGAATAACTAATTGACTAACTAATTAGTTACAACACTTTACAAATTAACTAGCTACAAACCAATTAATTACAACAAGATTAATTTACATTCGACAAAATGCGTAAGTGAAAATGGATGAAGGTTGCATGCACAGCGCCAGAGAGCTACTCTGTCTACCCAAGCTGCCTCTGTTTCACCTTCAGCCACTGCCTTTGTTTTCTGCAAAACGGCACTGCTGGCCACACACTAAGGGCCGGCCGTGCATCACTGATGGCCGGCCGGGCCTACAAATGGCTGGCCGTGCATCAGTCTGGTGCAAAGGTCTGTTTTTGTGTTCTAAGGTGAACTAATGCAGACAAAGTGTCCTCAAGCTCTGTTTGTTCCTTTCTTCCTCCTCTGTCATGGGAAAGCCTTGAGAGAAGGTCAAAATTGATTCCAAAACCATCAATGAGCAAAATGATTGCTTGATGATCTCGGATGCAATTTTGGACAAAAGTCGATAAAATGCAAAGAATAAGACCACCCCTCTCTCTTGTCATAGTATGAACTCAAAAGAGGGAGGTTGCAACGCTTCAAGAATCATCAAAATGCCATGGATTAGCATGTGACGACTCTCGACGCAAGTAACTTGGCATAACGTCTGGCCAAGTTGAAGCAATTTAAGCCACTTTCTTTATGTGTGTTGAACCAAGTTTTAGGCTAATTTTATTAAGCATTGCCATTCTTTAGTCCATTTGTCCACGGTGATGTTAAAGTCCTCTAACAAGAAGTAATATCAAACGAGAGGTTCTTCTAAAGCATGAGAGAAAGACTATACCGTTGGTAATGAATCTTCGAAAAGATTAAGCCATTAAGTAGGAGTCTTTCTTACATGTTTTGAGTAACCTCAATCGGTTGAAATCATTCTCAAGCATGAAAGAGATGGATGGTGGATTGATTGTTAACCTTAGACTCTTAAACATGGAAATGAGCAAAGGAAAGCTTGGAATAACATGCAACAAGGTATGTATGCTAACTTATGGGACAACAAATGAATTAAACAAAGCATGAACTAATGTAAAAGGCTTGGATAGCCCTAAAAACAGCCCTTAACATATGAAAAACAGAGGCTAAAAGTTAATGAAAATAGCCTAAAAAGCTAAATAATGAAGAAAAGAATAAAGGTTAGTAAGCAAGAATAAGGAGGGGTGGCTAACCCCTCCACTTTTGAAACTTTATAGCATGATTTTTGGCCCTTTGAAAACTCTAAAAATCAGTGTAGATATCAAAGAAAAAGAGTGGAAAAGGAAGGGTTTGAGCTATAGGTAAAGGTGTAGAAGGAGCAAGCGCTCTCTACCCTTTTGGTAGCTCTTCAAACCCAATCTCAAACACTTCAAATAGACTCAAAACAACACAAAACAGTAAGAATTATGAAGCAAATGGAAGAAATGAAAGCAAGAGAGAAGAAACCAAGCTTATACCTTTCAAGGGGTAAGCTTGTTGTTTGTGATCCAAACTTGGTTTCAATCCACACTCAAGCTTGAATTATGCTTCTCTAAGATCGACCAAGACTCTAAGGTGGTGAGACAAGGTTGTATATGGAGTATAGAGATGACACAAGGAAGCTAGGTTAGCTCAAAGGTTGCTTGCAATGAAAGAAGGAGGAGGGAGTAGCTTTTAAGGTGTATATAGGCTCTCTAAATTTTGTTCACAACAATCACCTAGCTTCGTTTTTATAGAATTCGAGCTCAAAAGGTGATAACTATCTTCAAAACTGGACAGCTGACAGGCTCCCGCCCAGAACAGTATTTTTCGCCACCAAGGGCCGGCTAGCCATTCATAGCCACGGTTGGCCATCACTGATGCACGGCTGGGCTTTGATGTCCTCCCCTGTTTTTTGGTTCGAACTCAACTCAAAGTGGAAAAAGGTCCAAAAATGAAACTCATAGGTTCAAACAAGGTAAATGTTGAAGATTGGAGGTTATTTCGAGAGCCTGATTGAATTCGAATTGCTGCGAATTTATAATTCAACTTTCATCATCGAGTGTATCGAACCAAGCGCCTAAGTCTTGAGGGTAGTCAAAAATGGGGTGTCTACAACTTGTCATTGTTAGATGATACCTAATCTGACTCCTCTCCTTTATTTTACAGATTTACTTTCTAGAAGACTATCTTTTATATTTGTTTGTCTCCTTGCACGCCTTGATTGGATGCCAAGTTGTTGCCAGCTAGGATTGCAAATGAACCGAGCTGTTCATGAACAAGTTCGGCTTGGCTTGGTTCTTTTTGTAAATGAGCTGAGCTCAAGCTTGAATATTAGACTCGTTTAGTAAACGAGCTGACCTCGAGCTCGCATAAGCTCGGCTCGTTTATCTTTATTTAAATTATATAATAAATATATTATTTATATATTAAATAATATAAATAATATATTTTTATTTAAATAATATAAATAATATTAAAAAAAATTTATCGAGCTGAGCTCGAGTTCTATTAATGTTAATGAGCTGAGCCAAGCTTGAGCCTAGTTTCTTATCGAGTCGAGCTCGAGCTTAATATACGAGCTTTATAAGTAAACGAGCCAAACTTGAGCTCAGCAAAGCTTGGCTTGGCTCGGTTCATTTGTAGCCCTATTGCCAGCTGTCCCTCATAGGCTCCAAGGGATGGGTTTGGACTTACCACTTTTTGTCTTGGGCTAGCGTGATTAGATATGGGCCTAGACACATATTTTTTCCCTCCATATATCTAATAATAAATTTGAAAATATGGGACTAAAAGTACACAATACAAAGGTTTGCCTTTAATAATCAATTTTAACATATCGTTCATTGTATATTTGAGTCATCTTGTTTTAATCTTCTTTCATCCATTTTCAAATTCTCATTTGTTCAAATAAATATATGTTTTTAGCACTTACAAGCTTTTCACAAACTTAATCCAAAATCTAAATGTTAACATTTTAAATTTCTAGGATTTTATTAAAATTTAGGGATTTCTCATTTAAAAAAAAAAATATATTCCTCAAAATTCATGAGTCATACAAAAATTACACTCAACTAACAAGAGATTTTCAAAAAAAAGTTGAAAACTTTCCTCTTTTTATGCATTTAATATATCATTAATAAAACCCTAATATTTTCAAATATCACACTATCAAAATAATACATAATAAAGCTAAAACACATACACAATGTTTAGAAAATCCCTACCTCAAAAGCTAGAAGAGGAAACAAGCAAAAACCCCCAATTTTTAACTTTGTCGGATTTCAATCTCCAGTGATCAAAACATTAGTCTCGCCAAGCTCTTCACTTTGGCCTAAAGAACTAGGGTCCTAATAAATTTTGGTGGATCAAAGATTTTGCATAATAATTGTAAAGGAAAAAAAAATATATGAGAGAGAGAGAGAGAGAGAGAGAGAGAGAGAGTGAGAGAAGAGAGAGAGGGGAGCACTGCTGCTCATGAACAAATAAAGAAAAGAGAAGGAAGTGATAAGAAAAGGTGGAAGGGAAAGGGCACAACAACCCCTCGTAGGTCTACCCCTTTCCAAACATTTAATTTAATTTTTTTACTACTTTTTTTTTCCAGGCGCATCTATATATATATAATGAAAAGTATTGTAATGTCCCAACTTCCAGACTGTTAATAAATAAAATCAGCCTCAAATTTAAAATTCTAACTAATTAATAACCTCAAAAACACAAATTGACTCCAAAATAATTACACAAATGTCTATAATTTATAATTTATACAAATCTCCAAAAACAATATATAATGGTGGGCCCAAAAATCTCCAACTCAATAATTCTTTAAATGCTTCAACTTCAATCACCACTAGATTTGCTCCACACCCAAAAAATATATTATTCAGGAAGTATACAATACGATAGGAATAACAATGCTCGAATAGAGAATAAATCAATAGGGATCCAATAATTTACGATATGGCACAAACGATTCGAGTCGAGACACCAAGCAAATTACCAAATTGCACAAACAAGTTAACTCGACATATAATAATTTATCTAGGACCAAATACCTAGTCCTACTCGGTACATGACCAGTGACCGGCCTTACCCACCTCACCTAAGCACAACTGCTTATCCGGACTATTGGTCTAAGCTATTGGCAAGGTCCACTTGATCTATGTACGGAGCATTTTCACGTTATTTAGCAGACAAATCAACACTAACTACACATAACAACTTCACAAAATTTATCAAATGACTAGAATAATCAACCGTATCAACGAGAATGATTTCATATAATTTAACATATGACCAGAATAATCAAGAGGAGTACAAATGAGAAGTAATTAAAATAAACACTCTTTGCAAAGAGATTTAGAGGAAGCATATTGTATATCATCTGAGTTACCTCAAAACAATTCCATGACCACTTGATGCAAAATCCTTCAGACACCAATGCTTTAATCATCTACTATATCACCATAAATCTCCAAAGGTTGTGTATCCAAAAGGTATATAAAGTTTAACAAAATCTACAATTCTCCTCTTGAATAAAATGCTTACTCTCACTCTAAATACTCTTAATCTAAACTCTCAATTTCTATAATTTATGAGAGAACAATATGAGAGAGAGATATGGATGGATCAAGAAGAAGAATGGAAAGAGGTTGAGAGGATGAGTTCCAATTTATAGACAAAACAAAGAGTAGCCTCCAAGTAAACTTGGAGAGAAAGAAAGATAATTGACTTGTAGGCAAAGAAAGGTTGCTTGGAGGAAAAGAAAAGAACATTTGCTTGGAGGGGAAGAAAAGAACCTTTGCTTGGAGCCCAAGCAAACTAAAAAAATAAATAAATAAAAGAGATGAATAATGATAATAATGAAATGGAGATAAAAAGAGATAAAACGAATAGATAAAATAAGTTAGGTTCTCATCTAAAAATCTTACCACCAAACTACCACCAATATCTCCCACTAAAATATTAATGCCTTAAAAATACGGGATTTCACAATCTATTTCCCTTAAATAAATTTCTTCCTCGAAATTCACAATCTCTAATACTCTAAAATTTAATAACTACTAACTCCTCAAATAACATGCTTTCGCTACGCACTCTGATATAAACAACAATTTTATTTTATTTTTTTACCTTAAATATCAGTCATTTTTTTTTACCTCAAATATTGAACCCAAATATTAATCACCCAACAGATCCTATGTAAAACCTAATCCCTATATTCTGATACCATTCTATAATGCCCCAACTTCCGGGCCATTAATAAATCAAATCAACCTCAAATTTAAAATTCTAATTAATTAATAACCTCAAAAATACAATTTGGCTCCAAAATAATTACACAAATACCTATAATTTATAATTTACACAAATCTCCAAAAATAATATGTAGTGGTGGGCTCAAAAATCTTCAACTCAATAATTCTTTAAATGCTTGAACTCCAATTGCCACTAGATTTGCTCCACACCTGAAAAATAAATTAATTCGGGAAGTACACAATACGATAGGAATAACAATGCCCGAATAGAGAATAAATCAATAGGGATTCAACAATTTACGACATGGCATAAACGATTTGATTCGAGAGACCAAGCAATTTACCAAATTGCAAAAACAAGTTAGCTCGATATATGATAATTTATCCAGAACCAAATATTCGGTTCTACTCGGTACATGACCAGTGACTGGCCTCACCCAACTCACCCAAGCACAACCGCTTATCCGGACTATTGGTCCAAGCTATTGGCAAGGTCCACTCAATCTATGTACGGAGCATTTCCACGTCATTTAGCCAGACAAATCAACACTAACTACACAGAACAACTTCACAGAATTTATCAAATGACTAGAATAATCAACTGTATCAACGAGAATGATTTCACAAAATCTAACATATGACCAGGATAATCAAGAGGAGTGCAAATGAGAAGTAATTAAAATAAACACTCTTTGCCAAGAGATTTAGAAGAAGCATATTGTGTACCACCCGAATTACCTCAAAACAATTCCAAAAGGTGTGTAAATGTTGTGAGTTGCCTCAAAACAATATCGTATACCACTCTTTGCAAACACACCAATGCTTTAATCATCTGCTATATCACCATAAATCTCCAAATGTTGTGGATCCAAAAGGTATGTAAAGTTTAACAAAATCTACAATTCTCCTCTTGAATAAAATGCTAACTCTTACTCTAAATACTTTTAATCTAAACTCTCAATTTCTATAACTTAAGAGAAAACAATATGAGAGAGAGATATGGATGGACTAAGAAGAAGAATGGAAAGAAGTTGAGAGGATAAGTTCCAATTTATAGGCAAAACAAAGAGTAGCCTCCAAGTAAACTTGGAGAGAATGATAGATAATTGACTTGTAGGCAAAGAAAGGTTGCTTGGAGGAAAAGAAAAGAACATTTGCTTAGAGGGAAAGAAAAAAACTTTTGCTTGGAGCCCAAGCAAACTAAAAAAATAAATAAATAAAAGAGATGAATAATGATAATAATGAAATGGAGATAAAAAGAGATAAAACAAATAGATAAAATAAATTAGGTTCTCATCTAAAAATCTTACCACCAAACTACCACCAATATCTCTTACTAAAATATTAATACCCAAAAAATACGAGATTTCACAAGTACATTATAATTACATCATAAAATTTTATAACATAATTTATACAATATTATAATTTTTCTCACCATAAAATATATTTTGTTTATTATAATACACCATAAATCTTTGTAACTCTCTCAAGATTATAAAATAAATAATAATAATAACCACAACAATAATACATGGTTACAAATGAGTCGTGATTCAATCCATTGGATCCAAAATGAATGGAGTTTAATAATTTAAAATAAATCTCCAACTGAGATTGAAATATAAAATAATTTTAAAAGACTTAAGGTGGTCCCCACCATTCACATAATTAAATATGAATCAAAATGATTAAGTATAGGCTAATCAGATAAGTCCCAAAAATTAAATTTATATCTCATTTATTACTTAAGACCCAAGAATAATTAAAACTCAAAAAAAATTGCCAAGTGAGCCTTACGAAGTTGAAATCGAGAAGTAATATAATCTATTTTCACCAATTTATACAGAATGTTCCACGATACCACAACTATAATAATAATAAGGGCAAAATTCAATTTGATTCAACTCGTTACATTTAATAAGTTTTGGAGGGTATTTTCGAGATTTGGCAATGCTTCATGCTTGCTGTTTCATTCAAATCCAATTATAAAGAGGGTACTTTTGGAATAGATGAAGTAAAATTATTTTAAAAAAATTATTCATATAATGATGTTTGAAGGTGTTTGATGTTTGAAGATATTTGAATTTCGGAAGGTGTTTGGGTGTTCGGTAGATGTAGGTTGCTGTGTGATGCTTAATTAATATGTTTGGGAGGGTATTTTTGAGGTATAGAAAAATTAGAAAACATATGTGCTCTTCAGATTTTTAATGTGATGTCCCAAGTCCTGGGGTTGGAATAGTATTGTGTAGTAGGGTAGTATGCTTTTCTTTCAGTGTTACCGTATCGGGTCGTTAAGATTTCCTTTCTACTCCTACTTAACTTCTCTTAACGTTTCTGGGTTGAAAATTTTGAGTTTTGAGCATTGGAACTTGTTTTGGATTGCAAAAACTAAACTTTGGTTTATGGGCAAAACCACTCGTACGGAATTAGGAGCCGCCCGAGCGGATCGTCACAGAGTCTGGTGGGTTTTCTGGGCAAAAAACTGCTCGAGCAAATTTGGGGTCCTGCTCGAGCGGATTTTTGGTGAATTTCTAGGCAGCTCTCTAGAGCAATCCATCAATGAGGTAGAAAATTCCACTCATGCATATTGGGAATTCTACTCGTGTGGAATTGAAACTGTTCGGGCGGATTTCTGTGCGTCTGTCTCAAAATTTGTGCTCCTTTCCTTAAAACTGATGCCAAAAGTGTTTTTGCACAGATTTTCTCTTTTCTCTCTCTCTCTCTCTCTCTCTCTATATATATATATATTCATATTTTCTCTGCCTTCTCTCTAAAAACACACCTAAAATTCAACTTCTCTCTAAGATCTAGCTCAAATCTTAGAGAGTTTGAGGGGGCTTTTTACACCAAATCGAAGAGGGCAACGAGGGCTATGTTTATAACTGATTTGATTGTGTTTTCGCCAATGTTGATTTCTAGGGTTTGTTTCCTCTTCATCTCCCAAGCTTGAGGTAGGGATAATCTTTGAGTTATATATATATATATTGCAAGATTATACTTGTTTGGAACATTTATCACATATTGAGTTATGATTTTGGGTTGTTGAACCCTAGATGATGTTAGAAAATGATTTCATCTATTTTTTCTCAAAATTCTTGAGAATATGAGTAGGTTCTAAGGTGTAGGTGTTGTTTTGGAATTTTTTTTTTCAAAAATGGAACAAAAACCTTGTTTTGGTGGAAACCCTAAAATTTGGGATTTTTGGGAAAAAGTTGTGATATTGTGAAATTGATACTTGATAATTTGCCATGTAAGTCAATGATAGAGGCAATTCTATAGTTGTATCAAATGAAGAGATTTCATGAGAAAATGAGAAATTATATAATTGGAAAGCTTGAGCAATAGCTTGTTGTTGTTATTTTGGATAGACCAAATGCTAAAAATGATGATGAATTTATAGAAGATGCATGAAGATTGATATTGTATTATTTATTCTCTTGTACGTGTATCATGACGATATAATGACAAGAGATGTGGGAATTTGATCACAATGGAGGATTGTGTGGATGAATTGAGAAATTGAGAAATTTCAAGACATTGATATAGAAATATATTGCATTGGCACTTGATTTAATTATCATCGCCTTTCAAATTGGCATTGTTGAGTTATTTAAATGGAACTTGATTATTGCATTGGATATTTTCATCGCCATTCCATTTTATCATTGATGCAATTGATTTTGAATATTACATTGGGAAAAGTATTGTTTTGAGAAAGGAAATTGTTTTGTGAAACAAGATCATATTGATTTGTTTTTGAGGTAAATACGTTAGTAAGTTCGGATAGGGGGTGTAGTTGGTATTGGTTAAGCTGGTCTGAGTGTCCATGGTGAAAGACCGAAAACACACATGGAGGAGGTACCACGTGCCTTCTAGTTAGCTACCGGTAAAGTGAGGATTGGCAGCGCTTGTTACGCCTACTTGCAAACACCAACCTAAGGATTACTTGAGTCGTATTTATCGGCCCCCATTGAACTACATTGAAATTATTAAATTGTTAAATTCTCAAATCGCATTGTGTACATAAGTTTCAAAAGATAGAGATATATGTTTTTGAATATGACATGGCGTATGCATTCATCCATGGAATTGTATAAAATGTATATACTTTGTGAAGATTTTCCTATTGGGCTTTGTGTTCACCCTTATGAGATTTTGTGTAGGAAAAGATGTGGTGATTCCACTGAGTTAGAGGCATAGAATTTCTTTTGAGAGCACAAGGATCTTTTCTTAGTTGTAATTATTTTTGACAAGCCAAGGCCTTTATATATATGGGTTCAAAAACCACTTTTGTGTAACCGGGCTTAAGCCTTGGAATTTGTAGCCCTTGAGGGCATTTATTTGTACTTGACGTATTATGCCATATGCTATAGATTCATATATTAGGGATGTTGAATGTATATTCGTATGTGAAATATCTTTTGTAAATCTCTTGATGGTTAATGAACACGTATGTTGGGGACTTGAGAATGATGTCAATATTGAGATGTGGTTTCCGTTTACATTATGCAATGTAAGTTAATGAATCTATATTGTGTTAATTTTCGGGGCGTGACAACTTGGTATTAGGGCTACTAAGTTTGAATACTTGGGGCTCGCGGGAAGTGGTTGTTTATCCACAATGGGTTCATTTCGCTTAATTAAGAGATGTTCCATGTTTTAGGTGTTATGTGATAACATGCTTACTTGACTAGATGGGTATGAGATTGAACTTTTGGTGTGTGGTTTACATCTATTAAATTCCTTGAGGTCTTACATGACTTGATCAATAAGACTTCGTGGTATTTTGTGGGATAAATTTCATTGTAAGAGAGTAATCCGTATGTGTTTTTGTGGCTAAGTGCTTATGTGGAGTGAAACTAAGTATTTTTGTGTTATAAAAATATAAAGAATTGTTGTAATAGGACATGTAAGATAAGTTGTGAGCACATTTGAGTTGTGCTAAATTTTTTACTTTTATCCTTAATTAGGATATCAGGGAGAGGTCAAGCACGTGGTGGTAGAGACGGGAGGCGCGGTAGGCCTCGCCGAGGTGTGCATGAGGTAGCAGTCTATAAGGTTCCTATGCAAGAGGAAGGGTTCGGCCAAGCTAATGCGATCGAGCAAGTAGGCCAAGCTAATGTGGTCGAGCAAATGGGACAAGCGGGAGTCCCAGAACAAGCGGGTCAAGCCGCAATGGGTGCCATAGCCCGAGAAATTGTGGGGGCTTTGAGGGAATCTATGAACATTTTGAGGGCAAAAAATTAAGCCCGAGAGAATGCCGTGGAGTCAAGGGCGAGTTTTCTTACTAGAGAGTTTTTGGGGGCCAAGCCGAATGTGTTTCATGGTGGCCTCGAGTCCAAGAAGGCGGATGAGTGGCTCAAGCAAACAATGAAGACATTTGAGATGCTTCACATTAAAGATAGTGAGCTAAGGGTGACTCTAGTGAGTTACTACCTCAAAGGGGATGTGGGCCAGTGGTGGAAGTACGCCAAAGGTAGAGTAGAACCGACATGGAAAGCTTTTGTCATTGCTTTCCAAGACAAGTACCTACCTCCCACTGCTAGGGAGAGATTGAGGCAATAGTTTCAGAACCTCAAGCAACTTAACCTGTCTGAGGCCAAGTTTGAGGTGGCCTTCACTAGTTTGTCCCAATTTACACCGGAGTTAGTGGTAACGGAGGAGTGCTGTTGCATAGAGTTCGAGAAGAGATTGAGAATTAAGATCTTGTTCAAGGATGCTGGGAATATGATCCGGAACTATGACCATCTTGTAGAGGCGATGGCACATGTAGAGATTACTGTACAGGCAGAGGATGAGAGACTTCGGGGTTCAAGGTCTAGGGGTTAAAAGTCTTAGGAGGACTTTAGACCTAGAAAGAAGAACAGGGGCACTTCTTCATCCCAGCTCCATTCACAGCAGTCTAGATCTACTTTTCCATTGCCAAGTGTTGGCACATGGAGGAATGCTCAGGGGAGCTTCACTTGTTTCAAGTGTGGCCAACCAAGTCACAAGGCAAATTCCTGCCAACAGAAGGGAAGAGGGCAGCAGATGTTACCATCACCACCACCTAATCGATCTCAGAGTCAGTCCTAAAGTAGGGGGCAAGGACCTACTTACTTTTAGTGTGGTCAATTGGGGCACTTAAAGAGAGCTTGCCCACAGTTGGGAGGCGTATCTGGCACATCAGGGTCGAGGAAAACTCAGAGCCATCAGTAGGCTCATTCAGTCTAGACTTCATGAGCTAATTAGGGAGCTATTTTCGCTCAGTCAGTTCAGCAAGCCTATGCTCCGAGAGATGAGAAGGTTGATCAGAGGCCATAGGAGTGCGTGTATGCTGTTACAGTGCCAGAGCAGTTGCCAAGATCCTCTATGGTGAGAGGCATTTTTATTGTGTGCAATTCTTTGGCTAATGTGTTGATAGATATGAGTGCACCTTATTCATTTATATCTTCTGCTTTTGCTTCTGCATTAGGGTTAGAGGTGGCTTAGTTAGCGTCTCCACTTGGGGTAGAGTCACTAGTTGGGGGTAAGGTTGACTTGGACCGGGAGTGTCATGGTTGTGAGATAGAGGTTGTCGGGCGCCGACTTCCTTTTGCATTTGTGTTGCTAGACATGTCGGGTTTTGATGTCATTTTGGGCATGGACTAGTTGTCTTTGTATTGTGCTGTTATTAACTATTACTGTCAGAGGGTTACGCTATGCACCTCAAGTGGTGACTGTTTTTATTCTCTGGGGGACCGAGTTGATAGAGTGTTATCGCCATTTTATGACCCTCGTAGTAGGGGCGAGCTTAGTTGTCTTTTTGCAACTCTCTTGGATAGTGAGAGTGATGGGGTCTGAGTAAGATTGCCGAGGGTAGTTTGTGAATACTTGGATGTTTTTCCTGAGGATATTACTAGTTTGCCGCTCCACCGGGAGATCAAATTCTCCATTGACTAAGTACCTGGCACGACACTGATTTCCATGGCACCTTATACATTTGCACTCGCAGAATTGCATGAGTTGAAGATTCAACTCCAAGAACTTTTAGACAAGGGCTTAATTCGCTCTAGTACTTCACCTTGGGGAGTGCTAGCTCTCTTTGCGAAGAGGAATGATGGGTCATTACAATTATGTATTGATTACTGCAAGTTGAATCGAGTTACCGTTAAGAACAAGTATCCTCTACCCAGAATAGATGACTTATTTGACCAACTTAGGGGCTTGCGTTGCTTTTTGAAGATAAAGTTGAGATCGGGGTACCATCAGCTGAGAGTTTAGGAGGAGGATATCCAGAAAACAGCCATTCACACGTGTTATGGCCACTATGAATTCCTTGTAATGCCTTTTGGTTTAACCAATGCTTATGTTTCCTTTATGGACTTGATGAATCGAGTCTTCTGAGAATTCTTAGACCGTTTTGTGGTCGTCTTTGTGGACGACATCTTGATTTATTCGACGTCCAGGGAGGAACACTTACGGATAGTACTTAACTTGCTTAGGGGTGCACCAGTTGTATGCCAAATTTGAGAAATGCGAGTTTTGGTTGATTGAAGTGAAGCTTTTTGGGCATGTTATGTCGAGAGAATGAGTAACTGTAGACTCTTTTAAGATAGATGTCGTGCAAGATTGGGAACAATCTAAAAATGTTTTTGAAATCCAGAGTTTCTTGGGATTAGCCGAGTATTATTGTCGTTTTGTAAGTGACTTCTCCAGACTAGCCGTACCGTTGACTAGGTTGACAAGGAAAGGTGTCCAATTTGTATGGAATAAGACTTGTGAGAAGTCATTCCAAGAACTTAAGACTAGATTGACCATCGCACCGATTTTGATAATTTTGGAAAGAGGCTTGGGTTATACTATTTGTTGTGATGTGTCCTGGGATGGACTTGGTTATGTTTTGATGCAAGAAGGGAAGGTTGTGGCCTATGGTTCATGACAATTGAAAACTCATGAGAAGAACTACCCCACCCATAATTTAGAATTAGCAGCAGTAATTTTTGTTTTGAAGTTTTGGAGGCATTACTTGTATGGTGAAAAATTTGATGTTTTCTCTGATCATAAAAGTCTAACATATTTGTTTTTCTAAAAAGATTTGAATTTACTCCAACGGAGATGGATGGAATTTATAGAAGATTATGACTTTGAGTTACACTATCATCCGGGGAAGGCTAATGTAGTAGCCGATGCCTTGAGTCAGAAATTCGTGAGTAGTTTGGCAAGTGTGGCCATTCGAAAATGGGATATACTAGGCGCTATAGGTGAGTTTGATTTGCGATTGGGTGAGTCTAGTGAGGGTGCTACCTTGTTTACCGTGATTGCTTAACCTACCTTGATTAGTAGAGTCATAGAGGCATAATAGGGTGACCGTGAGGTGGAGATAATCCATGATAGGATCTCTAACGGGAAGGAAGAGAAGGGTTTAAACATACACTTGGATTTGAGTATGAGGTATCTAGATCGTTTGTTTGTGCCAGAATCTTGTACAGAGAAGATTCTTCGAGAATTTCATCACTCACGCCTTGTGGTACATCCTAGAGGCACAAAAATGTATCATGATCTTAGTTGCCAGTTTTGGTGGAGGGGTATGAAGCGTGATGTCGCTTCATTTGTTTCAAAATGCCTTACTTGTCAACAAGTGAAGGCCAAGCACTAAAAGTCAGTGGGTTTGCTACAACCCTTACTGATAGCCGAGTAGAAATGGGAACATGTTACCATGGATTTTGTAGTTGGGCTTCCTAGAACACAACGGGGCAATGATGCCGTTTGTGTAATTGTTGATAGGTTGACTAAGTCTATGCACTTTATTTCGATGCGCACTGGTGACTCAGTTGAGCATTTGGCAAAGTTGTACATTAGAGAGATAGTTCAACTTCATAGGGTCTCAGTGACCATTATCTCAGATAGAGATCCTCGTTTCACTGCCTAGTTGTGGCAAAGCCTTCAAGAGGCGTTGGGAACTAAGTTGACCTTTAGCACTGCTTACCATCCTCAGACCGATGGGCAATTAGAGCGTACCATTCAATTTTGGAGAGTATGCTTAGAGCTTGTGCCCCTGATTTCAAGGGGTCTTAGGAGAGGCACCTACTATTGATTGAGTTTGCCTATAATAATAATTATCAGGCCAGTATTGCGATGGCACCATTTAAGGCCTTGTATGGCCGATCTTGTAAATCACCAGTTTGTTGGGCCGAGGTGGGTGATGCACCGATATTGGGCCCAGAGATTGTTAGAGAGACGACCAAGAAAGTTTCTCTCATTCGAAAAAAGGTTAGTTATAGCTTAAAGCCGACAGAAGAGTTATGCCAATAAGAGAAAACGACCTCTGTGTTTCGAGGTTGGTGACCATGTGTTTCTTAAAATCTCATCAAGATGGGGTTTGATGAGATTTGGTAAGAGTGGTAAATTGTCTCTAAGGTTTATTGGGCCTTTTGAGATTTTAGATCGGATTAGGGAAGTGGCATACCGTTTGGCCTTACTGCCATAGCTTTCTAGGGTTCACAACGTGTTCCATGTATTTATGCTTAGGAAGTATGAATCCGACCCTTCACATGTACTTGATTGGGTTGATTTGGAGGTAGATGAGGATGGCTCATACGAGGAGCGACCGGTTCAAATTTTAGATGCCCGAGAACAAGTGTTGAGGGGCAAGACCATACCGTTAGTGAAGGTGCTGTGGAGGCACCATAGGGTAGAGGAAGCGACTTGGGGCGAAAGTCCGCTCTAAGTATTCGGATTTGTTTGAGACCACTTAGTTTGTTCTAGATTGTAATTTCTCTTGTGTTTGAGAATAAATCGTTGAAATTGTAAACCACTTGTTGTTGTCTTTTGAGCATAAGAACTATTGTAGGGTTGTTACAATTATTGTTGAACTCACGCTTATGATTCTCATATTAGTGGTTGTTGGATTGTGGCCTTGGCCCATGGAAAGATTTTGATAATGATATTAAAATGTTATTGAGATTGAGATATCCATCCTATGATTGATTTTTTACTATTTTGGATTCATTTTGTCATTAATGTGGTTGTTACCACTCGGAGCCTTGTTGTTGTTTTGTTCTTGTTCTTTGGACGTGTTGCTGAGAGGTCGGGGGTGAATTTTCCTGAGGGGGAGGAGGTTATGATGTCTCTGGTCTTAGGGCTGGAATAGTATTGTGTAGTAGGGTAATATGCTTTTCTTTCGGTGTTGATTTACTATAT
This sequence comes from Camellia sinensis, assembly GCF_004153795.1. Lineage (NCBI taxonomy): Eukaryota > Viridiplantae > Streptophyta > Magnoliopsida > Ericales > Theaceae > Camellia > Camellia sinensis. The sequence goes on along the minus strand of NW_021027216.1, from coordinate 695,627 downwards.
TGGGTCGTTGAGATTCCTTTTCTACTCTTACTTAACCTCTCTTAACTTTTTCGGGTTAAAAATTTTGAGTTTTGAGCATTGGAACTTGTTTTGGATTGCAAAAACTAAACTCTGGTTTCTGGGTAAAACCACTCGTGCGGAATTGGGAGTTGCCCGAGCGGATCTTCATAGAGTCTGGTGGGTTTTCTGGGCTGAAAACTGCTCGAGCGGATGTTGGGTCCCGCTCGAGCAAATTTTTGGTGAATTTCTGGGCAGCTCTCTAGAGCAATCTGCCCATAAGGAAAAAAACCCCGCTCGAAATTCATGCTCATTTTCTCAAAACTGATGCCAAAAAGTGTTTTCGCACATATTTTCTCTTCTCTCTCTCTTTCTATATTCATCTTTTCTCTCCCTTCTCTCTAAAAACACACCAAAAATTTAACTTCTCTCTAAGATCTAGCTCAAATCCTCAAGAGTTTGAGGGGGCTTTTTACACTAAATCGAAGAGGGCAACGTGGGCTACGTTTATAACCGATTGGATCGTGTTTTTACCAACGTTGATTTATAGGGTTTTCTTCCTCTTCATCTCCTAAGCTTAAGGTAGGGATAATCTTTGAGTTATATATGTATATTTTTGAAAGATTATGTTTGTTTGGAACATTTATCACATATTGAGTTATGATTTTGGATTGTTGAACCCTAGATGATGTTAGAAGATGATTTCATCTATTTTTTCCCAAATTTTTTGAGAATATGAGTATGTTCTAAGGTGTTGATGTTGTTTTGGAAAAATCTCTTAAAAAATTGAACAAAGTTGTGATATTGTGAAATTGATACGTGATAATTTGCTATGTGAGTAAATGATGGAGGAAATTCTATAGTTGTATCAAATGAAGAGATTTCATGAAAAAAATGAGAAATTGTAGAATTGGAAAGCTTGAGCAATAGTTGTTGTTATTTTGGATAGACCAAATGCTAAAAATGATGATGAATTTATAAAACATGTATGAAGATTGATATTGTATTATTTATTCTCTTGTAAGTGTATCATGATGTTATAATGACAAGAGATGTGGGAATTTGATCACAATGGAGGATTGTGTAGATGAATTGAGAAATTGAGAAATTTCAAGACATTGATATAGAAATAAATTACATTGGCACTTGATTTAATTATCATCACCTTTCAAATTGGCATTGTTGAGTTATTTAAATGGAACTTGATTATTGCATTGGACATTTGCATCGCCATTCCATTTTATCATTGATGCAATTGATTTTGAATATTGCATTGGAAAAACTATTGCTTTGAGAAAGGAAATTATTTTGTGAAACAAGATCGTATTGATTTGTTTTTGGGGTAAATATGTTGGTAAGTCCAAATAAGGGGTGTAGTTAGTATTGGTTAAGTTGGCCTAAGTATCCCTGGTGAAAGACCAAAAATATGTGCGGAGGAGGTACCACATACCTTCCGGTTAGCTACTGGTAAAGTGGGGATTGGTAGTGCTTGTTATGTCTACTTGCAGACAACAACCTAAGGATTACCTGAGTTGTATTTACTGGCCCCCTTTGAATTACATTGAAATTATTAAATTGTTAAATTCTCAAGATTGCATTGTGCACATAGTTTCAAAAGATAGAAATATATGTTTTTGAACATGGTATAGCATATGCATTCATCCCATGAAGTTATATAAAATGTATATACTTTGTGAAGATTTTCCTACTGAGTTTTGTGCTCACCTCTATGGGATTTTGTGTAGGAAATGATGTGGTGATTCCGCCGAGTTAGAGGCTTAGAATATGTTTTGAGAGAACAATGCTCTTTTCTTTGTTGTATTTATTTTTGATAAGTTAAGGGCTTTATATGTATGGGTTCAAAAACCACTTTTGTGTAACCCGACTTAAACCTTGGAATTTGTATCTCTTGAGGGCATTTATTTGTACTTGACGTATTATGCCACATGCTATAGATTCATTTATTAGGGATGTTGAATGTATATTCGCATGTGGAATATCTTTTGTAAATCTCTTGATGGTTAATGAACACATATGTTGGGGACTTGAGAATGATGTCAATATTGAGATTTGGTTTCCGTTTACATTATGCAATGTAAGTTAATGAATCTATATTGTGTTAATTTTCGAGGCGTGACATTTAAACTAGTAGTAGATAATAAGAGTAAGGGATTAAAAATCTTTTTACAATTTTGCTTAAACTCTTAATAAATTTTCTCTCAAAAGAAATAATAAATTACTAAAAACACACACTAAAATATTTGAGAATATTTCAATATCACAAATTTTTCTCTTCTTCGCTACTATATATATATATATATATGTATATTTCAAACTAGAAAGCTCATTTATATAGAAAAGAGAATATTTGAAAATACTTCAATATCACAATTTTTTCTCTTCTTCGCTTATATATATATATTCTAACTAGAAAGCTCATTTATATAGCAAGGAGAAAATTAGCCGTTACAGGGAAGATACTCTCCTTTGAATTTTGGTGATCGTTCCTTTGTCTTTGGAAGGAAAAGGCCGAGGGCAAATAACTTAGCTCGCGGACGAAAATATGCACTTAATAGCAAAGCAAATAAAAGACAGAAGTAAATAAATGAAGAAAGGGAAAATGTCACACAAATGCAGGTTGGTTTGAAAAAACGGGGTTTACCCACTATTTATAATATATTATTATACTATATATCTATAACTATCTATATATAATAAAAGTATTATATTAAAAAGACGCACATTAAAACCAACTATAGTTTAAACCGGTGCAACCTATAAATCATTTTCATATTTTGTGTCAAATAGTTATAAAATATATATATTAAAAAGTTACAATTTATCCAATAATATATTATCATCAAAATCAAATCATAAGATTAACAATATATATCCACCAATATTCTTAAATATTTTTTTTCACATGCTAGTAACACAATAAATGGCATGTATCGCGTACGGGATTGGAACCCCTCCTATTTTAGCCAACCAACATTTTCACTTTTGATCTGTTTGGTGAGATTCATGCGAACGTGTGGGCTCGAAGGTCAAATTCTTCACTTCATGCGACTAGGTAAATACTTTACCATTTTTTAAGTTGAGACCACTACAAAAAAATTGCTTTTTTGTGATGGTAAAATGCTGTCGCAAATACTCAAAACGCCGCCTTAAAAGGTTTTTTGCGACGGTAACTGGCCTTTTGCGATGGCAAGGGGGGGTCGCAACAAAGGGGGTTGCAAAAGGGTTTTAGCGACGGTAAAATGCCGTCGCAAAAAAAAGGTGACGGCAAAAATGCCTTTTTGCGACGGAAAAATGTTGTCGCCATTAACGCATGAAAATTTGAGTTTTTTTGAGACGGCATTGTGTTGCCGTCGCTAAAAGGGTTATTTGCAACGGCACAAATACCGTCACTAAAGGGTTATTTGAGACAGCACTTGATGCCGACGCTAAAGTACTATTGGCGACGGCAAATGAAAGTCACTAAAAAACTTCATTTTCAACCAAATGCCCTATCTTTTGCGACAGCATTACTGCCGTCGCAAAATACCCTGATTCTATTTTTCTTTTTGAGACAGTGTGTGTGTTGCTGTCTAAAAAAAAAAAAACTGTAACAAAATTATTAAAAATATGAAAATGGCCTGTATTAAATGAAAAATAACTAAAAAATTTATTTTTATTCAGAATTGTTTTCCTGCATTTCTAAAAATTATGAGCTGTGTATACAATTGTTTTCCTGCATTTCTAAAAATTATTTTCATTCAGAATTGTTGGTTTCAACTATGATTCAGGTTATCTGGCCTCGAGGAAAAGCATGCATTCACACCAGGAACATGAAATCCATCAAGCAACTTTGATATATAACATATTTTCCATCCTAAGCAATGGGGAAATAGAAAGTAGCAGCATATAAAATCACCAACAAATTTCTCATTAACCAAACCCATAACACCAAGGCTGTGTTTGGTGCCATGGAATGGGACTACATTTTTGGCAATGGACACACAACAATTATGATTCCGAATGATAAAAATTTAGAGGTGCCTAAGAAAAGCATAATGGATCTGGCATTCTAACATTCCGATCACAAAACCAGCAGCACGTCCTAGAACTTGAAATCCTTTTTCTTCGATATTCCATCATTTTCCTGCATTTTCCGTTTCCTCTTCTTCTCATTCTGAAAAATTCCACCTCATCAGAGCAAAAGTGTCCATAAATACTAATTAAAACAAGTATAAAATCAGAAAGATTGTGAGAGATGCACACCTCGGCAACCATGTCATTGAAATCCTCCCGCTGACTACGTAGCTTCTCCACTTCCTTGCTTCCTCATACCTGTGAAATGCAAAATAAATATGAATTAAGCGCCTTGTAGCTAATGTACTGATACTGATATTGACACTAAACAAACTTGAGGACTCGGACTTACTTTGCATGCAAGACATTGTTCATTACTTCCAACTCTTCTGGTTATAATGTGACATCAACTTTATCTGATTTCTGACCTCTGAGCAGATCAACCTAAAAAAAGAAATAACATGAACAATAAAATAAGACGCATCATTAAGCCTGTGACTCGTATGGATCAATCACACAGATAATATTTTCAGGTAAATTCACCCCAACACAGAATTTGAAAGGATTTTGCAAATTTGCTTAATTGTAAAATTGAACATGAATGATATATGATTCACAATCCGGATATAATTAGCAGTTAGGGGAGTAGAAGATCAATGACGGAACCAAATATTTTTCTCAAAGCCCATAGAAAAAACAAATCATGTACAGGCTACAGTAGAATATCTAAAACTACATGCATTCTTCAGTGCTCACATAGAAACTAACAAAGCATGAGTCATAGAACTAGTGGCATGTGGCCCAATTGGTGAAATTAGGTCAACTTCAAAACAGAAATTTACTTGTTAAGATTTAAATATCCACCTCATGCAACAGGGGAGCACAAATGCCAATCATATTCAGGGTAAGTTTGGGAAGTTAAAAAATAGCCAAAAGAGCCACACACACAAAAAAAAAAAATTTACTAAAAAAAGAGGACTACTTTTCATGCCCATGAATCTGAATCAAAGTACCAGGATGACAAAAATTCCCCGCAGTGCATTAATTTACAGATGACGATGACTATGATGAAGATGAGAACAAGGATGCAAAGTTACTAATATGAGATACAGAGAGTGCTATGAATATTAAGGAATTAGATGAAAACATATGGAAAGGATTAAGATATTTTCTAAACAAGGACATTCCTGGTTTACCATTGTATTCAATTTTTGACAGACATCACACACATCAAATTAAGTGAATAACAACTTTAGGTCTCAATGCCAGCATTTCTTATAATATTTCTGCATCAAACCTCTTGCTTCTAGCTCAAAAACCAACTTATGTTAACCAATATATTAGTCATATAAAATAAATCTTGTAATGAAATTGTTAGTGACTTGCCAAATACACCAACATAGAAATTGTTAGTCATCCATCCAACCTCATAATAATGGAATGAATAAAAATAAAGCAAAGCCTCCCATTATGTATGCCAGTATCTGAAGCAGTGATTAGATATGCTTTTGATGTCTCATTAAATAGCAATTAAGAGAAATAGTAACACGGTCTATATCAAGCATGACTACATATGAAAAAATAGTAAATCAAGACAAATGAGCTCAACTAACACCTTGCTATGGGAACATGATGGGTACATAGCAGCAAGGGTGAAACCTCCAACAAACAAATACATTGTGTGTGCGCGCGCGCGCGTATGTGTGAGTGCGAATGTGTGTGTGTGTGTGTGTGTGTGTGTGAGAGAGAGAGAGAGAGAGAGAGAGAGAGAGAGAGAGAGAGAGATGAATTTGGTGCATCCACTTTAACTTTTTCTTTTTTTTCTTTTTTTTTTTTTACAATAAAATAACATTCATTAGAATAAAACATCCACCTTAACTAATTATAAAGACAATACAAGTATACAGCAAGGTATCACTGCATCTAATCACATACAAGCAGAAGGCAAACTTCAAAGGAAAAGAGAACAAGCACTTAATATTTACTTGTTTTGCACATCAGTTTACTCTCAAGAGAGAGAGAGAGAATTTAAATTATTTGAGCTCTAGATAGCATCTGTTTCAAAATCTCTCTCTCTCTCTCTCTCGAGAGAGAGAGAGAGAGAGAGAATTTAAATTATTTAAGCTCTAGATAGCATCTGTTTCAAAAGGTGGATGTACGAGTAAAGACTCTCAGGTTCATGAAACTGCAGCTCACCACTATATTATATTATGTCATCTCTGGAAAAAATAACCAGTTACAAAAGAACTTGTAACAAGCTATGGCAATGAACTTGAAGGCTTATAGGGCACAGCTCAAAATATCTATTCAAAATAAGCCTGAATCAAATGATTCCAATCTTAGGTTTGAAACCCATTAAAAAAGGATCCCACAAAGCAATATCCAATAAAACATTGCATTTAGCACTTGAATCTTATATGATGTAAGTTTGGCAAATATTCCTGTAACTAATCTTTTCCCACAATGTATTTAAATTGCCAAGCATGTAACTATATTTTAGACAAAAGCCATCTCAACAGCATGTATAGAATTGTAGGTATTTATAACCAAACCAAAACTAAGCTTTGTGTTCCAATTAAGTGGGGTTGGCTACATGAATTTATTTCATCATTTTGCTCTATCAAGGATATGTTACATAGACTCTTCAATATAAATCAAATACTCGTGTCGAACGCCCGGCATTTTGACAAGGGTATGAGATATGTGTTGACACTTATATATTTGTATTAACACCATTTTATCTCACACTTATATATTTGTGTGTAAATTATAAATTTGGAAAAGAATTAGGAAATAAATAAAAAAGGCGAGAGAAATGAAGAAAAAAAAAGTAAATTATGGCTCGTATTTCTTTGCATTCTCAACAGAATCATAAATCAAGCCAAAACCAGTAGATTTGCCTCTTCCAAAATGGGTCCGGAACTTAAAAACAAAGATGGCATTTGGGTCTTTCACCTACATCCTAGAGAATTTTTCCTTCAGCTCCGCCTTCAATTCAAAAAAGAAAAAAGAAAACCTAAAAGGAAAAAATGTAGAACAACAAATTTTTCCTTCAGCTCCGCCTTCAATTCAAAAAAGAAAAAAGAAAACCTAAAAGGAAAAAATGTAGAACAACAAATCAAAAAATAATATGTAGAACCAAACAAAGTAAATCTACCAGAAATAGAATACAACCTGAAAATATGCATTAATAGGTAATGGCTATACGACCAGGATATTAAAATTAAAATATGTCCCAAGGACATATGTAGGAGTTATGATGAATAGAAACATACATCTTCATTGGGATTTGGAAACTCTATCTTCCTGTCAATCCTTCCAGGCCTCAGAAGGGCTTGATCCAAAATGTCAATGCGATTTGTAGCCATCAAAACCTGTGAAAAGTAGTTGTCTTGTGATCAAATTATTTATATGAAGGGGCAAGTTTTAATCTGGTGAACAATTTCACCAATGCACACAAGCAGGGAATTAGTACTTTGATTTTGTTAGATGCTTCAAATCCATCCAGTTGATTGAGAAGCTCCAGCATGGTCCGCTGCACTTCACTATCACCATTGCCAGATCCAGATTCCATTCGAGCTGATCTAATACTGTCGATTTCATCCATAAAGATGATTGATGGAGCATGTTCTCTGTGAAACATCAACCAATAAGAAATCTGTAATAACCCGACCCTCGCATGTGTTTCTGGTACATTTTCAGTCTTTTATTCTATGCATTTAAATGCTTAATGTGAAGTTTCATGTGAAATTAAGTTTAAGCAAAAGGATTTTATGATTAGAGACCTGTATCTGTTTAAGAAGAAAACATAACTGTCACAATTAAAACGTTTGGATCAAAAATTGAGAGCCTTAGAGGCTTAATAATCTGTAATTGACTTTATATTTGAGATCAACATAATTTTTAAGTTATAATAAGCATTTTTCCAAAAATTTGATCTGGGATGATTAAACTGATTAAATTTCGTCTTTCTTCATCTTTGGATATATATGTCCATGTTCTTTGCAAATTTGACTTAGAAACCATTTCTCAAAATATTCCCTGGGAGAGAAAACGCAAGTGTAGAGGAGAAGAACAAAGGGGAGAGAATTTCATCAAGGAAGAGATTGGGAATTTGAGAGGGTTTGTTGAGATTCTAATTCAAGGTATGTTTAACCTATTCTAATTGATCCCTCTCTTTGATTTGAGAAGGAATTCCTCCATGTTATGTAAGGTAGGGTTTATAATATGGGTCAAGCATGTATTAAGTGATTAATTAGGATGATGTCTCTCATGTTTGATGGATTTGGAATTATTTTGAACCATTTAGTGAGAATTTACATTTATTTCTTCAATTATACATTTGAGCTCATCTATGTAAACAAATGGCTAAGTGTGTATATTTGTGTGAGGAAGTTGGAAATTCCATGGAATTGGATTGTGTTTATGAGTTTTAAGAAACTAAAAGTTTGATTGAATGTGTAATCCATGCTAAGGTGATAATTATACCATTATGTTGTCTTAATTCCTTCATTTTTGGGCCTTGATATGTTGTAACTTAGTGAAATTGTGCTTTGAATTCGGACTGCCCAAAACAGGGGCCACAGTCGCACGTGCGGAGGTCATGGCCGCACGTGTGGGCAAGAGGGAAAAAAAATAAGATTTGCACTATGCTTTTGACCGCACGTGCGGAGGTCATGGCCGCACGTGCGGCCCAGGCCAGAAAATTTGCCTGCTCCGTTTTACGTGCTTGATCCTCTGATGTTATTCAAATAATTATTTGGTAATCTTAGACCGGTTGTAAGTTCATTCGAAGCATAACGACTCAGAAAATGATTTAAAAAGGAAAAAGAGAACTAAATTGTAAATTATGTTTGTGTGTAGGACGTACTCCGAGAGGAATGATCGCTCCACCACAGCACTGTGAGTAGTAGTGCTGTAGATGTACATTTCACTTACCGTTAATGATTATTGTTATTAACGTTCTGTGCTTCGTAAGTGACTATGTTAACATTTATATAAGGTTGTTGAGAATGACATATACCAATAATATTGTGCTCTAACCGAATTGACGAACATGATGAAACGGTTGTATTGATATGGACCTAAAATCATTCTGTATAAAAATGGGCTGAAGGCCGTTATGATGTGAATTGCTCTGTCCTTAGTAATGTAGTAATGTATTTGCCTTCTGTTTATCATTATTATTAATGCTTTGCTCTTTGTAAGTTAATTACGTCAATATTTACAAATGATTGGAACATCTGCATACAATGGTACGCATCACTCTGCTTTGTTAATATCTGGGCCTAAGGCTAATCTATAAGATACCCTTTACTTATTGTTAATAGTTATTATGAACACTCTGTTAAATGCAAATTAACTATGTTAACTCATGTGAATGATTGAAAGAATCGATATGCCTCTGAATAACTCTAAGACTAGTCTGTTCTAACGATATCTGGGCCAGAGGCCATTCTGTATAAACTGCAAGACCTATTGTTTCTGGTATGGAACAAACTTGAGTCCATACATATAGGAATTGGGCTTAAAGCCGATTTGTTATTTCTGGGCTGATGGCCGTTCTGTTATTTCTGGGCCGATGGCCGTTCTGTTATTGCTGGGCCGATGGCCGTTCTGTTATTTCTGGGCCGATGGCCGTTCTGTTATATCTGGGCCAATGGCCGTTCTGAAAGTAACACAGCATCAGATTAACCATATGAACTCTGCAGTTACATACGCGTGGTTATGTATTATAATTTGAGTTGTGCATTGAACTACTTAATTACTATTATTCACTGAGCTTAACTCACTCTGTATTTTGTCTGATTCTGTAGGTAATCAACCGGGAGGTCAGTCCTAACCCCGATACCCGTCTTCCTTTTGTTAACCTAAGTATAACCAGGCACTTGGAGAAGCCCGTGCATTTTAGCGAAGTTGGTTGGACTTTTGGCTTGTACTCTAATTGCCGACTAAGGTTGAAATGTAAATAATGTTTTGTTATATGCCCAATCTTGGGGCTGAATCTGTATATCAATAAGTGCATAACTAATTTTCAGGTGCATGTTCTTTGTGCAGTTATTTACTGGTTGTACTGTTTGTGATCCTGGCATGGCAATAGTAGCTCAATGGATATTGTTTTATGTTATTTTATATTATTAATGCTTCCGTTCAGGCCCCATATCTTAGGTACATTGAGTTAAGTGTCCGTTTCTGAAGAGGTCATGCCCAAACTTTTAGGGGCAGGTTTGGGGCGTGACAAAATCAGAGACTTATAGGAACTCTATAACATTTTCCAGGCTAACATAGTTCAGTATCCCAATATATGAGATATTGCACATATTTTGCAACAACAATGTTGTCAATGAAAGATATCAGACAAACCTGGCCATAACAAAAAGTTCTCTCACCATTCGAGAGCCCTCGCCAATATACTTCTGAACCAACTCAGAGCCAGAAACCCTTATAAAGGTGCAATCAGTATGATGAGCCACTGCCCTCGCCAAAAGAGTTTTCCCAGTACCGGGTGGCCCATAGAGCAAAACTCCCTATTAGTTAAGAGAAAATTAACAGTTAGATGCTAGCAATTCAAAATTAACTACCTAGACATGATTCTTGACTAGTCCATTAAACGGAGATTTATTACAGGTATAGTGGAAATGAAATGAATTATGGATAAAAGTTTCAGCTTTTTATTCCCTAAAATTTCATCTATATGAATCCAATACTGTACATGTAATAAATAGAGAGAGAAAGAGAGCGAAAAAAGATGAACGAGAGAGAGAATAGAAAAATAGAGAGATAGAGAGAAGAGAGATGAGTGAGAGAGACAGAGAGAGAGAAAAAAAAGAGATGAGCGAGAGAGACAGAGAGAGAGAAACAAAAGAGACGAGCGAGAGAGACAGAGAGAGAAAAGAGATGAGAGAGATATAGAGAAGAGAGATGAGCGAGTGAGACAGAGAGAGAAGACAAATGAGAGAGATAGAGAGAAGAAAGATGAATGAAAGAACAGACAGATAGACAAATAGACAGAGAAAGAAGAGTGGTGAGTGAAAGAGAGAAAGAGAAGAGTGGTGGTAGTTGAATGACATTTGCAGTAGTGGTAAATGTGGTAGAAAAGATGGGTGGTGAGAGAGAGAGATGAGTGAAAGACGAATAGAGAAAAGAGATAGAGAGACAAAGAAAGAGATAGAGTGATGGGCGAGAAAGAGACAAAGTGGTCGCTAAAAGTGCATTTTCTTGTAGTGGATCGATAAATCGAAAGGGAGCTCAATACATAAAGAAGAGATGAGGGAGAGAGTGAGTAAGGTGAACACGTGGGGGAGAGAGAGAGAGAGAGAGAGAGAGAGACAGACAGACAGAGAGAGAAGAGTGATGAGTGAGAGAGAGAGAGAGACGGAGAGAGAAAGAGATAGAGAGAGAGATAGACAGAAAAAGAGAGAGAAACAAGAGATGAGCAAGAGATAAACTAAAAGATAGAGAAAGAAAGTGAAAAGAGATTAACGAGAGAGACATAGAAAAAAAAAGACACTGCTATTTTTATAAATACAAGCATAAGGAGGTGGATTCCTTCTAATCTATAATATGGAAGAGAGGGCATTGTGTTTGGGGCCATGTGGCATATCACGGGTCTCATTTTGATAATTCGAACCTTAATTTTGTCTGGCACTTCGTGCATATCATCAACACAAAATTATAGGTCAATATGATAATCGTAACCTATTTAGTTTATTGCATTTGTCACAAAGAGATGGTATATTTTAAAAAGTGCACATATTGTTTACTTTTTTAGACTGAAATGAAATAAATTAAACAAGTTATGATCATCTTAACGACTTAATTTCTCTTAATATGGTATACACAAGGGGCCTTACAAGAAAAACGGTTCACATCATCAAAAGGGAACCCCTGATAAGCCCTGGGTGTCCAAACAACACTCTGAAAAGAATCCAACTCTTAATTCTATGGGAGGTGTTTGGACAAGGTGCATACCATATGCACTTATGTAAGTTCTCACAAATATACATAAATTATCTCACAAAATCTCATAAGTTCTCACAAATATACGTAAGTTGTGATTTCTCAAATTTTCATGGGTTAACTTACGTATGTTTGTGAAAACTTATGTAATTTTGTGAGGTAACTTACGTATATTTGTGAGAACTTACGCAAGTGCATATGGTATGCACTTGCATACTTAAGAATTGCACTAATTCTATATCACTACTAATTCCTGTGTTTAAAAACTTATGTTTGACCAAAAAAATTCTACGTTGGCATTGAGGAAAAGGTTATTTTCCAATCCAAAATACACAATTTCCTGTAACTCAAATAATGTGACATTGTAATTCACCTTCTTAGAATGACTTTTGTGCCTACTCTAGATTTTGAATTGGAAGGAATCCACATTTTTTACATTCAACAATGCTTTGTAACTTGAATTTGAGCTTGCCTCGAATGGCTCGAATTTCATCTTGTTGGTCTTCTGGTAAGAAGACTGACAGCCACGGTCGACAAGGTGACAGCCGTGGTAGACAAGTGTTTCACCGGTCGTCCGGGTAATTGTCCAGTAAGCATACATTCAGGCCATTCGGGAAAGCTTAATTTGAGCTACCAATCTTTATTTTTTTACATTATTGTTTTCCAAAGAGAAATTCCAATGAGTCACTCAAGGTAATGATTGCTCTTTTTTTATTATTTTTTTAACTCCTCCCGAGTTGCATTTGACATTTTACCTCTTCAAAAAGGCAAATCTAACCAAGTGATGACACAACTTATTGAATTTAAGATTTTGAATGAGATTTTACAAACTGTTTGAGACAAAATCATTTTTTTTTTTCAAAAGAAATGTATGGGTACATTGTTTTTTTGGAAAATTTTGTTTTTTGCTTTTTGTTTTTCATTTTTTTCTTGTTTTTAGTAAATGTTCTAAAAATATTTTTCATATTTTTTTATTTTATTTTTTAGATACATCTAAGTAAGGTGCATCTTAAAAAAATATTTAAAATTTTAAAAATATTCACTAAAAATAAAAAAAAACACGAAAGACACTTTTTGCGACGGCAGAAAATGCCGTCTCAAAAAAGCAGAGTATTTGCGACGGCACCATTTGCCGTCTAAAAAAAGCAGAGAATTTGCGACAGCACTATTTGCCGTCTCAAAAAATGAGAGTCAGTTCGCAAATACTCTCATTTTTTGAGACAGCAAATAGTGCCGTCGCAAATTCTCTGCTTTTTTGAGACGGCAAATAGTGCCGTCGCAAATATTCTGCTTTTTTGAGACGGCATTTTCTGCCGTCGCAAAAAGTGACTTTTTGAGACGGCAAGTGTGCCGTCGCAAATAGGTCCGTCTCATAAACCTACTTTTCTTGTAGCGGACTAGGCTAGCTAAATGCATAATACTAGCTAGAAATATGTGGAGTCGCCACCTAACATGAATATGGTGTGTTAGGGCACCCTAACCTAATTTGCTTGGAATTAGTTCGAACTTTATTGTCGAAAATTGGCTAGTTTCAAAATGTTTGGGATTTACTAATCCGGCCCTGTTTGTTTCGGGGTATAAGAGGGGGATTGAAATTAAGATAGCTATGGGCCCCATTTAATGTGCTGTTTGTTTGCAGAGTTGAGGAAGGGATTTCTAAGCCGAAGGGCTTAGGATAGGCCTTGCAGATGGGATTCAGATGGGCCTCCAGGACTTGCTATTAGAAAAATAGTCCGGCGGATTAGAAATTTTTTATTTTTATTTATTTTTTATTTTATTTCTTACGTGTTGGGCATTTTTTTTTGAACATTAATGTTTAATTTTTTGTATTTTTTGTTAAGTAAAAATCATTATTTTATTTATTTTATTTTTTCTGAAATTATTTTATTTTATTTTTATTTTTTTAAAATTTTTTACATGTTGGGTATTCTTTTTAAAACATTAATGTTTAATGTTTTTGTATTTTTTTTATTTGTTTCATTATTTTATATTTATTTTATATAAAAATAATTTAACAATCCCTACACTAACAACTATCATTAAAACAAAAATAATTTTACTTAATCCCTTCACTATCAATCCCCTCACTATCAATCCCCTCCATTCTATCTCTGAAAACAAACGGGGCCTATATGAGTTTACGAACTTCTTTAAGTTCATGACCACAGATAGTTTAGTTTTTGATAATCTGGTTCATTAGCTATTGGGCTTAACTATTATAATATATTAATTTATTTTTTGTGCTTTATAGATCTGGATAGTTGCATTTTAGTTGCGTTCTTCTAGAGATGTGCATGTTCAGATATATAAAAGTATTATTTAATCGAGAATGTCATTTTCATTTGCTTCGCTAGTCCAATTTATCATTCATTTGAATGTAATTAGACTTAGGCTGAACCTTACTAAAAACCAATTTCTTTCTTGTACACCAGATGGACCACATTATAGCAAACAACCTTGTTTCCCAAATAACTCTTTCGTTTTTCCTAACTCAAGTTCCTTGCCACCAATCCAACAATGAACTAATTGAGTTTGGAGAAACCCACGGCAAACCTTACCATTTGATACATGCAGACCAAATTTTCCATGACCTAAAGCAATGAAGCAAAACATGATCCACTGTTTCTACCTCCAACTTGCAGAAACACGCACTCTCTCTCTCTCTCTCTCTCTCTCTCTCTCTCTCTCTCTCTCTTGTACTCAAAGATCAAAATTTCATCAACATTTAATCAAGTTCTCTTCCATACTTAAAATAATAAATATTCCTTTAGTCTTTTGATTAATACTTTGAAAGCCATATACCTATTTAAGTAATACATATTATGATCAAAATAGTAAATTTAGTTATTCAAATCTAGTCATTTAAATCTAGCATAAGAAAGGGTTCCCCTCTTCATGTCAACCTAGTTGGGATTGAGGCGGTATTCCGTGATGCTTTTTGCACCTTTGCTACCAACATGTTAGTCTAAATATGTAGAACACCCGACAATCACACTTAAATAAACATTTTACAACAAAATTATTTACGTGGAAATTTAAAAATCGACTAACATGGTTATTACCAATTTTAAACTTCTTTATTTGCTTTTATAGGTTGTAACTCATTAATGCAGTCGTTTAATATTTGTTACATATATCTGACTAAACAATAAAATTAACTAATAGAGATGTAATTTCGAAATGAAATTAATTGACAAAGTTCAAGTGACAACTTTGCAACAATAAAACTTAATCGAAGACAAATCACATTGCAGTTAATACCATAAGTTGTTATAAACCAAATTTAGCTAGTTGAAATATTCATACACCAAGAGCAACTCCAACACTAATAAGCATTTTGTCTAGCAAAAGTAGGACTGCAAATGAATTGAACTACTTGCAAGCTCATCTCGACTTGACTCGATAAGGGTTTAGTTTGCTAAATAAATGAATTGAGCTCGAGTTAGACTTTTAGGAACTTTTAGTAAATGAGCCAAACTTGAATTGGAATAAACTTGGCTCATTTATTGTTTATTTAATTAATAGAATAAATATATTCTTCATATACTAAATAATATAAAGATGTGTATAAATAATAGGATAAACATATTATTCATATATTTAAATAAAATAAATAAATACAAAAACAAATTTATTATCGAGTTCCGAGCCAAGCTCGAATTGATTAATGTTAAAAAGTTGAGCCAAGCTCAAATTGAATTAGTTAGTGAGCTGAACTCGAGTTGGATTTTTGAGCTTGATAAATAAATGAGCTGAGCTCAAGACCTACAAATCTTGGCTCAACTTGATTTGTTTATAGATTTAAGCAAAAGTACATTGTATATTTTTATCTAATCACTTTGCCTAATTTGTACTCTAATAACACTCTTCTTGAATTTAGTTTTTCGTAGATTTCTAACTAGCTAAGAGAAGATGATACAAAACAACTACCATTTGTTTTATTGGAGTTCCATTTATGATGAGGTTATGCAAATTGCCCAAAGGCAGTAGCATCAATTCCAAGTATTTTGTAGGTTCAATGACACTTTAAAAAAAAAAAAAAAAGAAGAAGAAGAAAAACTACAGGTGCAATGGCACTAACACTAACAGAAATGCTAAATATCCACAATTTGAGATCCACAAATTCATTGACAAAACAGTTGGACATCTATAGTTAAGTGTGATAAATTAAAAGTTGACACATATTATGTTATATCATTGTGAGTTAAATAAATGAAACTTTTTTAGGAGTCTCAAACACTTTTTCTAACTCTCAATAAGTGTAATATATAAGGTTGAAAACGAACCAAGTAATAAGTTATTCACGCTTGGTTTGATAATTTAACGAGTTTAAAATTATGTTCAAGTTTGGCTTATTTACATAACGAGTCAATTTTAAATGAGTTGAATACAAGTTGAGCTCGAATAGTTTAATTTTTTATAGTGCATATAAGTTTATTGAATAGAGTAGTAGGCTATGCAAATCTTACTTGAAAACTTAATGAGCTTAAATTTGTGTTTAAACTTGACTTGTTCATATATCAAGTCAATCTCGACTAAGTTTTTAACAAACCAAACACGAGCCAAGCTTAAATAGCTTGATTCGTTTTACATCCCCAACCTATAAAGAAAACAACTAGTATACCTTATTTCACAAAATGATTAATACGGGTCTTGTTAGCATGTGCCCTTAAGAAAGTGTGGGTGTTGATTTCCGACCTCACAACCAAATAAGGAACTTAGCTGGAGAGCACGAGGTAGAATAGATTAGACCAAGCACCTGCTAACAAGAAGACAAGAATACCTCGGTGGCTCGTCCACCCGGGGGTACTCCGACAATCAAGTCAGTCAATCTTATCTCTCAAATATATCAAACAAGTACTCAATGCACAAGTAAAAGCATACTTTAGATCCATGGGGTGTCTTACTTTTATAGCCAATAGTGCCATAGTCCCCTAGAAGTCTCACTTCGTAGGACTTAAGCACAATGCTTATCTCGGGCTCTTACCTAGATAGGGATAAACTCCTCGAGAGCCTTATCATTATCCAGACTAAGTGTCCTTTCTTATCTAGGACTTCTGTCCCCCATCCAAATATCTCGGATTCTAGTATTGCCACATTGAACCTCGGTAACGTGCCTCGCCCATATGGCATCTCGGCTGACACTTCCTCGGCATCTCGGTCACGTGGCGTCATTATCAAAATATATCCCCACAACTGCCCCTTAGGTTTTATTACCTCAGCAACCTAAGGTAATGGAACCTATATCGTCTGATCTTCAATCACGTCGACCAAACGACAAAATGAGGGAATTTCTCCAACCGATATCGTGACTCGTCAGCTTTAAGTAACCAAGACTTAGATACCCACTTCATCAAGAATCAAGAACCAAGTTCTTTCAACATTTCAACCGAAATTGCTTCTCTAGCTGAGGTCATTACCCTATGTAGACACCCCATTTTTGACCGTCCTCAAGACTTAGACGTCATCGTTTGAACACTTGATGATTTTGTATGCTAGTGTTCATCTTGAGTGCCCGAAGTTCTTGGCCGAGCGCCTTGTCTTTGGGGCCTTTGAACCTTATCTACTTTGTGCTTGGTTGTGGACCAACAGCTTGTTGTTTCAAGTCTGGAGAAGAGGGTGCCCTGTCGGCTAGCCCCACAGCCTATCGGCCATGACTTATGCTTGTCGGCCATCAGGGGTGGCCGACGGCCAACAGTCTCTTTTTTCCAGATTTTGTTTGCCAGTTGTGCCAGCTGTTGCTCACTGAACTGCATCTTCACACATGGGTATGGTTGGATGAATTCAAGCTCAAACCTTGTTTTTCTATATATAGGGGGTGTCCTCCCCCATTTTTGAGGGTTAGAAAATTTGGACCAAAAATCTCTCTCTCTCTCTAGACCTCTCTCTCTCTCTCTCTCTTGCTATTTTGCATACATTTGCTTAGTTTCTCTATATTTTTGCACATAAACCCTTGACCAAACACTCTCACCTTTGAGCTGAGGTCCCTTGGAGCTTTGTTTGAGCCTTGGAAGGGGATTTGAGCTTGAGTTAGTGGCTGAATTGCATTTTGTTTCAAAGGTATTGAACTAACCTCACTTAAGCTTATTGTGCATGTTTGCTTTTCTCTCTTTTTCAACTATTTTAAGGCTGTTTTTGAAGTATAAAAAACTTTGTTTTTGAGGCATAAAAATGGTAGTTTTAGTCTTGGTAAGTTAGGGGGTTGTTTCCCCCTTTTGTTCTTTAGCTTGTGAAGCTTTTTGTGCCATCTTTCATCACCTTTAAATCAAACTTTTTGGGCCTTTTAACCACTGAAAATCAGAGTTATTTCAGTGACAAAAACTTTGTTTTGAAGTCCAAAATTGGAGGGGTTAGCCTTCCCTCCTTGTGTCTTGTTTGCATGCCTAGATAGCTTAACATGTGAGCATGTTTTTGTAGCATTTTATAACTTGATCTCAGCATGTTTTTGCTACTATTTTGACTTGTTTTAGCTCTGTTTGGAGCTAGTTTAGTCCTTTGAGTCTTGTTTGGCATAGTTATAGTGTTAATTCCTTCCTTAGCCTAGTGTTTTAATACTTGGATCATCTTTGTTTTGAGTTGAAAGCATGTTTTAGTGTTGTTTTGCACTCCATTTCAGCACTTAAAATCTCTGCAACCTCCCTCATTTCTTCACTTTTTCATTTGCTTTGAGGGTTGGTTAACCTTTGGGTTGTGTTTAAGCTTGAGATTGAGGTATGTGCTTAATGGTTTCAATCCTCTTTTGAGGGTTTCTACTAATCAACGGCATGACCTCTCTCTTGCCTTAAACCATTTCTTGGATGGTACCTCTTCCATTATAGGACACTCACCTTGGACTTAATCGATTAAAGAATGGATCGGTAACTAAAATGAGTAAACAAAAATGAACAAGTAGAAGAGGAAAGATAAAGCACCTTTCGTATTGCGTTGCATGTGTTCGGATCGGATGTTAATTCGAACATCAGGAAAATGAGACAGTTCATACTCAAAAGTGATAAAATGTGCCACTTTTCGTTGGTCACCGTCACCCTTGATCATGCATGATAGGGTTCTGGTTTTGTTGAGTCTTGTTTTGCACTCATTAAGCTTGTACTGTCATGACCCAAACCTGCTCCTATGGGTTTAGCACCGTGACCGGCCAGTAATCCGAAATTACCAAAGGCTTGCTTAACAGTAATAACAATAATACAGAGTACAAGGGCTGGCGGAAGCCAAAACAGTAATTAAAGATGTCCAATGAGCTGTGACAGTCTGTATGCAAAAAGATTTTTCATACATATTCACATAAACAGTACACACATATTCATATACAATCATACAGGTTAGGGACCAAGTCCCTACCATAACAGTACAGAAACAGTCTATATAGTCGATACAAACAGATACAGAAAAGGGAGAATCTAAAATACCCCGAAGCAGCCTTAGCTTGGCAGCACGTTGGTTGGCTTGACAAAAAGAGAGTTTAAACCTCACGCCCCTAGCTTCGATCCGGTGCCTGGACACTTACATATATATATAAACAGTAAGCTAAAGCCCAGTGAATAACATATGCGTAAAGAGGTTAAGAATGAATGTCCTTTTAGTATTGAAAACAGTCATTTATCGGTATATCAGTCATTTAGTTTGTGGCTCATAATTCATGCCATAACAGTCATTCAGAAACTATAATAGTCATATGTGGTACATCCAATAGCAAAACAGTACAGTAGGTCTTAACAGACCGAGCAGTCAATGATGGCCATCATATCAGTAAACAGCAGTGGTTCCAAACACGGGAACCGATAGGGATCTCTGTAACAGTAGCAGTAACAGTAAATTGCCATGGATGCCACGAATACAGTTCACAAAAAGGACAAACATTCATTCAGTAAACAGTGTTATTTCATAAAGCAGTACAGTTATTTGTTCAGAAAATAGTCTCAATTGAACATATCTTTACAACATAGTTACTCACAGAGCACTAGACTATAAGCAGGTAGAGCGTCCTCAGATGCCAACCCTACACAGTTACAGAATGAACACACACTAAGCTGCACAGTTGGGAAATAATAACTTAATCCCTAATTTGCCTCGGTGTGGTTCTACATCAATATCCTCATTAAGATGCCTTAAACTAGGCCTAAGGAATGGAAGATGAACGTTAGAGGTATGCAACTTTGAGCGATTCTCTCTCTCTAACAGTAAACTTCTTCCTCAAGTGTTCTGACTTGATCGTCGGAGGGTCTATCCGGCGACCCACTGCCGAGCAGCTCACCATTTCTTTATTGCCAGATTAGACGCCGTCACGTGAAGCTTGAGTCCAAGGAGTACGGAAAGCAAAGGATATTTCACCCCCGTACAATTGGCGCCATCTGTGGGAAGTCTTTGATACTCAAACCTTGCTCTTCAAGCTTCTTCGACCACTATCATGGCCAACAACGACAAAACTCCACTGTCCGTCGTCGATGGTATCACACCAGAGTCTGTCCAACGGAGAGAGGGCCCCATGAATGTTCAAATGTCAGGCCAGCTTCCAACCAGCGTGGCCCACCATATTTGCCCTTAAAACAAATAAGAAGAGTTTCAAAAATCAATTTGAGAAATCAAAGCCCAAAGGTAGTTCAATTAAATACAAATTCATTTAAACACAAATTCATTTAAAACTTCAAGAACATGATCAAACATAACATGCTTGTGTTCTAATGAGTTCAAAGCTTCTAATACATGCTCCAATGAGCCAATTCCCTTAAAAACAAGATGATTTCATGATCTAAAATCAAGATATGGACATGCATGTAACAAATTCCATGAAAATAACTTCAAAACCTCAATATAAGAGCATGCATGCATGATCTAGCTCTCAATTCAACATTGTAAGCCAATTCTAGCCTTAGATGACTAAATTACCATGAGCCATGCATGAATTAACTTAAATTCACAAACAAGAAGGTAAATTTCCTACCTTAGGTCTTGAATTCAAGATGTAGAAGCTCAAATATGTAAATGCTCTTTAGTTCCTTTAGATTCAAGCAAGACTTGAAGAAATCAACTTAATCTCCTACTCTCCCTCTCTCAAACGGTTTGGTCTCAAGAATGAATGAGGAAAAGGTGCTAAGACAATACAAAGGGTGAGAGAAGGAGTGGTCTAGCACAACCCATTAAGTGGCAAAATGGAAATAAAGGCAAACTAATGTGATACAACTCTAATTAATCCAATTTAATCATGCCAAATCACATTTCAATTAAACATGCCATAAAATCACATAAATTCTAATTAGCATAAAACATTAGTCAATTTCGGATTCGGCCGCCGATAAGGCCTTCAAGTTGCAGTTTAAACATAAAACACGAACAGGTAATTTAACAGTCAAACAGATAGAGATGCATTTAAACTAATACACTCAATCAATTAACTCAGAATTTCAATCAATTCAATTACTTATCATGATCAGTCTCAGTTTAGCAGTAATCAGTGGTGTTATCAGTAAACGGTAGTGAGGGTTGTTACATGTACAAACTTGGTTCCTTAGCCATCATGCATGGAAATGCTTGGTTGATGGTTTGCGGGCTGAGAGTTACACTCATTTGAGCTTGTGTAATGATAAGGAGAGTAACAGTACACATAAACCTTGAGAATACACTACTTTGCCTCTATTTGCTCTCTATTGTAGCAAAAAAAGAAGTTCAGGGCAGGGGTGGCCAACCGGCCACTAGCAATGGTAGCCGACCAGCCATCAATGAAGAAAGTTGCCTAGTGTGTTCTTGAGGTGGATCAGAAGTGTTCTGGGAGTTGGTGCAACTTTCAGTGATAAAAAATGTGCAAATAGAGGCTGCAATGGCAAGGCGGTGGCATTTTTGGGTGGAGAAGCCGAGCATGCATGCATCCCTCGCCCCTCGAGGCCATTTACTTGTTTTGTTTAAATTAGTTAGCTGTAGCTAATCTATTCATACAAGTGTTGTAACTATTTAGTTAATTAATTCGTTTTTGTAATTAATTAGCTTAATTCAGTTTGTAATAATTGATTAACTAGAATAGTTAATTAATTCGTTTTGTAATAGCTTAGCATAGCTAGTTAGCTTATTCATTCGGACTCTCTTTCGCGAGGGCATAATGTTGTAATAAGTGTGCGTGCATGTGTGCATGTTTTCCAACCCCACTTCTTTTTCCCTTTTATTTAATCGCTTTCGATGGTTAAATTAGGGATCATATCTCGATTAGTATACCTTATGCTTGCATGTTTACATTCATTCATTTGTCTTTCATGCACTGAGGCTCAGCGCATCATTCAAATTGCATTGCAATTTCAATATTTCTTTGAATATGTGTTTAATCGCATGTTGTTCAAATTGAATCAAATGCCATATTAGTAGCCGAGCCTATTAATTGCATTATTGCATGAGTTGCATTAGGCATTTTGTATAGTTAGGATCATGTATTTTTCTAACTAGTTTTTGTTTTCGCTTGGAGTACTCGGTAAGTTTTATGCTTTAGCATACTTGCATGAGTCTGATTGCCATATTGCCATGATTAGCATGCTTGCCATGAGGCTATGTGCTTAAATGCTAAACTGCATGAATGCCTATGGATGAAGGCTTGTTGTTTGAATTGGAACGATTCAATGAATGCGTTTTTTTTAAGCCCACTTTGTTGAGTGGCAAATCATGTTTTAAGCCCACTTGAGGTGGCAAATCCGTATCTTTAAGCGCACTTGAGGTGGCAAATTCAAACCATTTTCGTAAACAAACATGAGTTGAATTGTTCCAAATTGAGCAAACTAGTCTATACTTGCTTGTGTGCGTCACATAGTAAAGCTAGTTTAATAACCGGAACAAGAACACTTAATTTTTATAAAAGAACATATCATGCCTAGTAGAGGCTAATCTTTGATCGGGCGAGCGGGGGTGCTCATTTTCATGACCTTCCCCCCTCGTACTCAAGTTCCCAAGCCGAGACAACTTTGGTGATGACGGACACGTGGCCTTTGGCACGAGTCAGGGTTTTCTAAATTTTCCCAAAATAAAATATTTAGGTGGCGACTCTGTATTTGGCAAAGCAGTCTAATTTTGGTATTATTTGATTTAAAATTGATTTTCCAAAAAGGTTTGCCGGATTTGGACTCTTTGGTGATTATTAGTTTCACATTGCACTTTGTGAGATTAGATTCAGAACCGCAGGAGTCCCAACTATGAGGCCTTTCTTTTCAAACCCTTTCCGAAAGGCGGGGCGTTGAAAAAAGGTGAGTCCACAGTTTCTGGTGACTCTACTGGGGATTTAGAGAACTTAACTTGAACTCATGATATGTTTTTTTATCTACATTTATGTGTTTCTTTGCATTGTATTTGCATCGGTGTGCCTAAGTCACAGTGTTTTCCATCTGTTATTCCTGAGCGGTTTGCCGGAGACTTGCTTGGAACAGCTTGCCAAAAGGCTGACCGGTTGCAGGCTTTGCCACCATGGGAACACAACCCTTGGATCTGTACTACCGTTATACCGTTTGATCCTCCTTTCACTTCTTGGTGTTTGGTGTGAGAGGTATATTAGGTGGTCTTGCCGAGGTACCTTTTTTGACCAATCGGCCTAGTTACGTATCGGAAGCCATAGAGACTGTTCCAAACTAGGACAGGATGCTCACCCGAATACAGGAATTGTATGAAACCGATTGTTTTTGCATAGTGAACTCCTAGCTCCTAACGAAATTAGGACAGGGAAACCCTACCCCATCATAAGGGTGTTTTGGCTCTCACTTGCTTGATACGTGCTTTAGAGTGAAACTTTGTAGGGATGTATGTATTAATTACAAGTCGGGGCATCAGTGGGTATCAGTTTTGAGGCAGAAATTTGGGGCAAAAATCAGTGTTTGAGTACAGTCGTCCAACTTATGATTGCAATTGCGTGTTGTTTCTGTCTAGGCTGAGGTGCTGTGCGGTTTTTGATTTTTTTTTTTGTTTCTTTTTGCTTTATTTTTCTTTCTGCAAGGTAGTGTTTCACGATTGCTTCAGAAGAGACAGTTACCCCCCAAGCAATTTGGACTCAAGTAAGGCGACTTTACCGATCTGGGGATCTTGTAAGAGGACAACCAATGTTTGCTTCACTACCCCCGCTTACAAAACGGAGGAGAGTCAGGCATAACTCACCGGTTCGACAATTACCTTTATTCAGCGAAGTCCGATTTTCTGCTTCCACTTCTGAAAGAGAGTACACACCAGTTCCGATAAATCAGCACCCCCTAGTCAACATGGAAGAAATGCTCCGCCAACTTCAACAGACTATTGAGAATATGCAGCTGGATGCTGCCCGCCAAGCGGATGTCGCTGCCCGCCAAGTGAAAATTGCAGCCCAGCAGGCTGAGTTGATCAATAGGCTTCAGCAACAACAACAACCACAAAAAGTAACAGCTTCTGCTTCGCATCCACCCCCAGTCAGGGTTCCAATACCCGGAATTACAACTAATGTCCAGGAAAATGCGGACATTCCGGCAGAGCCAGTTCCACCTCAGACTTCCAAAGCACCGGTTTACCCAACAGAGGCGCCGTTTGAGTTTGAGGTCGACCCTACTGCACTGAAAATGAACAAACTAGAAAAGCTCTTTAAACGAGCTTAGGGTGTCAATTCGATCTTGGATATAGAGGACGACTATACTGATGTGGCGGTGACTTTGCCAGATAGGTTTAAAATGCCGCATATTTTGATGGCTTGGGTGATCCCATGGTCCACTTGCGGCTATTCTCAGACATTCTGTGGCCGATGGGCCTATCTAGACTGCAGAAGTTATCCCTCTTCGGTCGGACCCAGTCAGGTATCGCGACCATTTGGTATGCTAAACTTGAAGACTCTGTAAAGAGGAACTGTGAAGAGATGGCTAAGGCCTTTATTGCTCAATACTCTTACAACACACAGATCGAGGTCACAACTTGTGATCTCGAAGCAGCCCGCCGAGAGTCGAAGGAGGGATTCTCCGATTTTGTAACCTGATGGAGGGTCAAGGCCTCCATGATGACCATCTGACCGGTGGAAAAGGACTGGATCCGAATGGTGGTTCGTAACTTGCAACCAAGACTGCTACAGGAGATGATAGCCTTACCTCTATCTACATTTGCTGACCTCCACGAAATAGGGGTGCAGATAGAGGATGCAATGAAGTAGGGTCTGATAGACCACAAGAAAGAGTAGCCCAAGAGGGCTTTCACACGCAGTTCAAATGCCACTAAGAGTAGTAGCGCAACTGCAAGGCCTTCCCATGTCGGCATGGTCATTACTGCACTGAAAATTACCAACCCCTTTGTTGGTGCAGCCAATAAAAACCCCAAACTTCCCGCCATCAGGCCTGAGGCTAGAGGGTTTTCACCCTACTCTATATGTCTCTGTCTGCGGCCTTGAGGGTCTTGATCAGAAAAGGGCATTTGAAACCGTTAGAACAACGCCACATCCCGGAAAGCACAGATTTGTGCATGTTGAACACGTCCACATCCCAATCCAAACCTATGGTAGTGATCGTGGTAGATAAAGGCAGGATTGTCTTGGTGGAGAATGGGAGTGCTAGTTCAGTACCTGAGGGCTCCGTGGACTTATCCGAGGAGGAATGTAACCCATGCCGTTACATTGTTCCAACCAATCAGGCCAAGCCAGAGGTGGAATTGCCGCCAGGAATAGGGGTTAATGTAGTCCGGGAGGATGGACTAAGCCAGGGACTGGATGACTTAGCTAACCTCGAGGAGGACATCAACAATCTACAGTTCTTCGATGAGCAAGATCCGGGGAATGTATAGATTAATTGGTTCGACTTGAACGGGTCAGCGGATAATTCAAGATGGCTTAGTGATGAACCAGATGTGGATAAGGGGCCTCAACCAAAGCTGGAATAGCTGGAAACAGGAACTGCTACAAGGGCTGGAATGGCCCTGGACAAGGGGAAGTTGTAGGAGAGCGTCGGTACTAAGAATTCCGCTAAAGAAATGGGCGTCATAAGTATTGTGGACACTGAACAAGAAGCCGCACTGAAGCGGTTTGAACAGGAAAATGACAAGAATAGTCAGAAGGCTAGAAAAGCCAAAGGCTCTACGGGAAATAATTGTAACGTTGACGTTGGAGTATTTACAATACAATGGAACCCGACAACTGCCTGTCGGTTGCCGAAAGAGTCTGGTGGGAAGATGATGATCTGCATCTTGCCCACATAGATGAGGATTAGGGATAAAACCTGCCAGATGATACTTGTTGTTCTGAGGAAGTGGATCACATGACTAGAAGTGGGCGGTACTTCAAGCCCCTACACTTGGACCAACCAGAAGCATCCAAAAAAGATAAGGAGGCAGAAAAATAGAAGGATAAACAGTTGGACGAAGAAGCTGTACTGAAGCAGCTAAAGAAGATCCAAGTAGATATATCCATCTGGGGTTGCTTATGGCTTCACGGGTACACAGGCAAGTCGTCTTATCAGCAATGGATAAGGCTAAGCTGTCTATCGACACAACTCTCGAACAACTAGTAGGACTTGTTTTCCCGGGAGGGGCCTTGCCGACTTTGACCTTCACAGACAAGGAATTGCCGCTCGAGGGCTCTGCGCATAACAAACCACTGTACATCTCAGTTGAGTGTAGAGAGAAATGGGTGTCGGTTATACTAGGTGACACTGGGTCTGCAATCAGCGTTTGTCCATCTCGCACGGCTTATGCTATTGGCTTGAAGCCAACAGATTTTGTACAAACAACCTAGGTGATCCGGGCTTACGACAACACAAGTCGAGAGGTGATGGGGACAGTTCAGATTAGAACGTAGGTTGGCCCGGCACTACAGGATATTGAGTTTCACGTCCTGGATGTTCCAGCCACTTTTAACTTACTCTTTTGATGGCTATGGCTGCGCCAAGTAAAAATTGTTTATCCCACTCTTCATCAGATGCTGAAGTACCCTCTTGGAAAAGGGGTGGCCATTGTGTTTAGAAATTCATCGATCCATCCTCCGCCTGAGTTCACTACACCGATACTGGAAATTGTACACAGAGATAAGGATGTCTTTTTGTTTGGGTTTACCTTGGCTGAGGGCGGGTGGTGCAAGATATCCTGGCTATTGATGAGGGGTTGTAGTCAGTGCTCAATCAGTCCACCTCATGAATAAGCTACAGCATATACCCAGTATGGGATTAGGAAAGAGCATCCGGAAGGGCGTTACTGCATTGGCCGAAGTGCCACATAGTCCTCATACCTTTGGTCTAGGTTACACACCTACCAAAGAGGACTGGGTAAGAAAAGCGAAAGAAATGGTAGGAAGAGCCAAAGCTAAGTAAAGTGGGAAGCACTATGAGCTTGTACATAGACCAATTTAGGGAACTCTAAATGGTCGCTTTGTCTAGGAGGGGGACGATTTCCCATTTTGCAGCTTTCCTAAGCCATGGTTGAACTCTAAGAAGTGGCGTTTGCCTGGTTTTGAGATTTTCTTTGACCTACAACTGCAAGAGGATGAAGCCACAGAAGAACAGACTGACTTACCTGCTGAGGCTGAACAAAGTACAGGGGGTGAGTCCAACAGCAGTGAACTTGAGATAGGAGCAGCGCTGGCGTGTCTCCTTTCGGATCCTCAGATCAAACCGGAGAGCTTGGGGGATGACTTCACTGTTACCATGATCGGAGATCAATTAGGTGTGGACCCTCCCCGTGGTATTCTGGATGCATCTAACGCACCCTCTCTCACTTGGCAGCTAGAGGAGGGCTTTTTGTCTAGCAGTTCTGCATCAAGTAGTGAGCCAAAATCTGATTCCACGGAGTCTGTGGAGTCAGAATCAGATTCTAGTTCTTCTAAGTCGGAGTCCGGTATTCCTGGGACTGATAACCCGAACGCCGTAGTTTTGCCCAGGTCGTCTTTTTCTTTTTCTTTTGAGTCGGTTGTAACCGAGGAATTGGGCGAGTTGGAAGCTTTGAATGAGAATGATACCACTGCTGTTTCTGAGTACTTTTTTGTGCCACTTGTATATTGCATTGATCACGACTTTCAAAATTTTGATAAAAACGACGAGGAAGGAATTCCTCTAGTTTTGAAACATTTGATTGATCGAGAGGATGAGAGGTTTGTAAAACCCCTTGTTGATGAAATCATTTCAATTAATGTGGGTACTAAGAACGATCCACGTCTGGTCCAGATCAGGTCCATGTTGTCTCCTGAGGAACGCGAGTGCTTAGTCGCTTTATTAAAAGATTTCAAAGATATTTTTGAGTGGTCCTATGAAGACATGCCTGGAATCGATCCTGAGATTGTACAACACTAGATCCCCATTGACCCCAAGGCCTAACCTGTCAAGTAGAAACTCTGGAGAATACACCCGGATTGGACTTTGAAAATCAAGGAGGAGGTCACCAAGCAGTTAGATGCAGGGTTTTTGCTAGTATCTGAGTATCCTACTTGGTTGGCCAACATTGTTCCGGAGCTGAAGAAAGATGGCAGAATTCGAGTGTGTGTGGATTTCAGAGATCTGAACAAAGCTAGTCCGAAGGACGACTTTCCTCTACCGCACATCAACGAATTGGTGGACTTCACCGTAGGCCATGCGTTGCTCTCCTTTATGTATGGGTTTTTTGAGTATAACCAGGTCTTGATGGCACTCGAGGATAGAGAGAAGATTGCCTTCACCATGCCGTAGGGAACCTACTGCTACAGGGTGATACTGTTCAGTCTGAACAATGTTGGGGCTACTTATCAACGAGTTGCAACCACTATCTTGCATGATATGATCCACAAAGAGGTTGAGGTCTACGTAGACGACATGATTGTCAAGGCCAAGGAAAGAGAGGGCCACTACACCGTCTTGAAGAAATTCTTCCAACAGATCAGGGAATATCAGTTGAGGCTGAATTCGCAGAAATGCACTTTTGGTGTCACAGCAGGGAAAATGCTAGGGTTTTTGATTACACAGAGGGGCATCGAGGTTGATCCTTCCAAAATCAAGGCCATATTAGAAATGCCACCACTACGGACTGAAAAGGAGGTGCGAGGCTTTCTGGGTAAAGTGCAATTCATAAGACGGTATATTGCAAAATTAACCTTGACTTGTCAACCACTATTTTGTCTCCTGAAGAAAGGAAATAAATTCCAATGGGATGACTGATGCCAGTCCGCTTTTGAGCAGATCAAGTAGTACCTCCAGAACCCACCCGTGTTATCACCACTAGAGCTGGGGAAGCCATTGATTTTGCATCTGTCAGTAACCGACACGACTATGGGCTACATGCTTGCGCAGGAATCTGAGGATAGAGTGAAAAAAGCCATCTATTACCTGAGCAAGAAGATGTTAGAATATGAGACCTGTTACACCCCGCTAGAGAATGCTTGCTTAGCCTTGGTATGGGCTACTATGAAGTTGAGGCACTCCCTGTTTGCTCACTTTGTAATTTTGGTTTTGAGATTAGATCCCATCAAATCTCTCTTCGAGAAACCAGCGCTTACGGGTAGGCTAGCCCGTTGGTTGCTTCTTCTTTCTGAATTTGATTTGTAATATGTGACTCGCAAGTCTATTAAGGGCAGGGCTATAGCTGAGTTCTTGGTAGATCACCTAGTGGAGGGAGGCGAAACAGTAGAGTATTTATTCCCAGATGAGGATGTTCTGCAGGTCGAAGAAGAAATTTGAACAATGTACTTTGACGGAGCATCTAATCAGTACGGGTATGGGAGTGGTGTTGCTGATAGCACCCGACAATTCCTACACACCCTTAGCTTTCAAACTCCGGTTCAAAGTATCCAACAATGAGGCAGAATACGAGACATGTATCGCTGGCTTGGAAGCCGCCCTGGAACTAGGGGCAAAATGGTTGGACATTATTGGGGACTTGAACCTCGTTGTATCTTAGGCAAAAGGAGACTGGAAGGTTAAGGAAGAAAGAATGAAAATCTATCACCAAACCCTGGACGTTCTGATTCCTAGGTTTGAGAAGCTAACCTTCATGCATCTGTTAAGAGAGAACAACAGGTTCGCTAATGCCTTATCAACTCTATCTTCTATGATAGACATCCCTTTGGGAGTCCGGATACGTCCGATCATCATTGAGCAGAGCTATGTGCCGGCCTATGAGTTGATTACCATAATAGATGAAGTACAAGATCAGAACCCTTGGTATCATGATATCTGGAACTTTTTGGAAAAGGAGGTTTATCCACCAGGGATAAATGCCAAAGATAAAAGGGTAAATGCCAAAGATAAAAGGGTAATACGGCGAATGGCTACTTAGTTTATCATCTGCGGGGGTAAGTTATACAAAAGAGGCCATCTGGGAATGCCCAAGCTGTGTGTTAATGTAGAAGAGTCGAAGTGCCTAATGGAGGCCATCCATGGGGGGAGTGCGGATTGCACATTAGCGGAGTAATGCTAGCCCGGAAGATTCTCAGGCAGGGCTACTACTGGTCAACCATGGAGGAGGATTGTATCGATTTTATTTGGTGATGCCACAAATGCCAAATTCATGCAAATCGCATGAATATCCCGCCGTCAAAATTATACAACATGACTTCACCATGGCCTTTTTTAGTCTAGGGAATTGATGTTATTGGGGCAGTTACGCCGAAAGGCTCGAATGGGCATGAGTATATCCTGGTAGAAATAGACTATTTTACAAAGTGGGTCGAGGCCCAATCCTATGTAGTGCTGAAAGCATTGCATGTAGCCAAGTTCATCAGTAATAACATCATTTGTCGTTATGGGATCCCGAATGAGATCATTTCAGACAATGGTTCCCACTTTAAGAAAGAAGTGATCGACTTGTTAGAGAAATACAATGTGGCCTTTCATAAGTCATCCATATATCGGCCACAAACCAAGGGAGCTGTTGAGGCCGCCAATAAGAACATCAGGCACATTCTGCAGAAGATGGTGGAGACCAACAGGGACTGGCCAAACAAACTGCCATTTGCTCTCTGGGGCTACAAAACATCAATTCAGACTCTACTGGGGCAAATCCGTATTCTCTGGTTTATGGGATGGAAGTTGTTTTGCCGATTGAAGTTGAGGTTCCGTCGCTAGGAGTTATGGTTGAGTGCCAGATACCAGAAGCGGATTGGCAACAGAGCAGGTTCGAGGAATTAATGTTGTTCGATGAGAGGAGGCTGAAAGCACTGTACCACGTCCAAGGTTATCAACGTAGAATTACTAGGGATTTCGACAAGAAAGTTAAGTCCAGGAATTTGAAAGAAGGGGATCTAGTGCTCAAAGACAACCGAGCTCCTATCCATGACCCTATGGGCATGTTCAGACCTAATTGAACTGGTCCTAACATAATCAAATCTATCTGGTCGGGTAGAGCTATCATTTTTATGGACCTAGATAGCCTCGAATTCTCCCAGCCAATCAACATGGACAAGTTGAAGAAATACTATCCTTGAGTGGCTCGCTAGGCCGAAAACCCGGAAGGGCGACCTAGGCAAAAGTTAGAGCACAAAAAATTAGAAAAAAGAAAAACGGAGCTCGCATGGTTGAAAACCAGAAAGGGCGGCCTCGGCAAAAGTTAGAGCACAAAAGGAGAGTGCTAATACCCGAGTGAACCCGGATCGAATTACGTAAGGCTTGATTCCCATCTTCGGGATACGTAGGCAACTTCATTCTGAAGTCCAGTTGTAAACACTTCTAAACTCAACTGTCCTGTCCATGAGATTGTTCAGGTCATCTTTCTCTTTTCTGTATCCTAAGAGTTCAGCTGTGATCTTCACTATGAAAGCTGGTTACAGTACCGTGCTGAGCAGTGCTATTCAGTCTAGGGGCAATTTTTCATTTCGGGATTCGGAGTTGTATATCTCGAGGATAGATTCCAGGTGTGTCCAGTTGTGATCCTTATCGAAAACAGTTTTGAAAAGTTTTGATAAAAGTTGATTTTGTTCAAATTAATCTTTTTTACAACTCAGACCATTTTTGGACCAAAAGAAAACTTTTCAGTGCCCACAACTTTAGTTTCATTGATTTCAATACAAAGTTGTTTTTTATTACATTCGAAAGGAAAACTTGAAAGTACAGATCAAAGCAATAAACTTGGGACAGTGATGAGTCAGGTGTTCCTACGTCCCCTCCCAGAGCTTGTGGAAGTTTCGCATGCTAAAGTAGGTCCGGTTTGCGCCTCATCTTTAAGCCAAGCAATGCATTCGCCAGAAAGGGGGCAATTAAAATTGGGAACGGGAGCCAGAAGTTCTCTTGTCCTCCATGCAGTGGGATATCGAGCTAATTGTGAGCCTCAGATTAGAAATGAAGTCGGGTATTCTACCCTATCTTCTGGGCAAGTCTGGTCATGTCTGAACTGAAGCCTGAACCGTAATGGAAAATAGAAGACACAATGAGTCAACCCAATCAACTGAATGCCAGGTTGTCGAGCCATGCTGTAGCTCATCTCGGGAAGATCAAACTAGGGGCAACGCCAAGCAATGTCAATAGCAGACCTGTTGCACATCCAATGGCACCACCACCTCTCATTCGGGAAATCAACTAGCCGTTGACGAAAGAAATAGCCTCGTGCTGAATATGCAGGGCAAGAATCCACTACCTTCAACCTGTCCATGAGTTATATATGGGGAGGGATGAAAAATAAGAGAGATTAAAGAATAGAGAGGTGTACGTGGAGAGAAAAAGTGAGAAAGGGTTTTGAGAGAAAAACAGAGCATGAATGCCAAGTGATGTGAGAAACACATGTGAGATAGGGTGGGAAACCTTACTTGCAAAAGTAGTGGACTTCCTGTGAATTTGGTTGTCTCCCGTCGATGAACGGTGTCCAAGCCCATTAAAGTTTCGGCCAATGCTAAGCCAATACAGTTTTTGCCTTCTTTCAAGCTTTGGGCTACTTCGATCAAGTGAATGCTAGACCCTCTGAAACTCAGGGCAAGCAGAAAATGAGTCAACATACACAAACAGAGGGCATGCTATCGAAAACTTTGCCAAAGACGGTCGCCGCGGACGCTGGCGTCAGAAAATCGATGAATCAAATTGGGAATATCCAGCTCTCCATTGTGAACCAAAGATCGGGCATCATGTAGAGTGAGTCCACACATCCTTCCTAAAGCCTGGACGTGACCAAAACGGGACTGGGGCAAGATTTCCTTCTCACGCTGGGATTCCATTAGAACTTGGAATTCTTCAATTGTAGGGCATATCTCTTACCCCCCGAAGCTAAACACATGTGTAACCGGGTTCTAACATCTAGCTGCGGCATGGGGAAACGGGAAACACAATGGAGAACGACTTAGTGGGAATAGTGCATTTATCTCAAAACCCTGGACATTCACTTTTTTCGAGCCATCTAAAGTTGCAATCCAATTTGAGAGTTTTTCGACAAAGAATGGCTCCATTTGTGGCCAAAACAGAGCTAGAATGAAGAAACTACGAAGTCCCAACTTTTGTAGAAGATAAGGCACTGAGTGGAAGACAGGTGGCAGCAATCTGGAGGCCCCCTACATTAATGGCTGATTGGCCAGTGTTGGTGGCCGACCGGTTACCTTTTGTAGCCGACCGGCCACCACTGGTGGCTGATAACCTCTGTTTATGGCCGGCATAATTCCTCTGGTCTTCCTGTGTGTTAAGAGTGCTGAGAACCTGCGTTTTGTTCCGCTCTTGATGCATTTTGCTATTTTGTTTTAAGTTTTGTTGAGTTGCTTGTAAATTGCTTTAATTTGTTTATCGAGTTGTTGTATTACTTATCGCGTTGTATTTGTTTTGTTTTTTTTT
Organism: Camellia sinensis; assembly: GCF_004153795.1. Classification (NCBI taxonomy): domain Eukaryota; kingdom Viridiplantae; phylum Streptophyta; class Magnoliopsida; order Ericales; family Theaceae; genus Camellia; species Camellia sinensis. Next base: position 661,941 of record NW_021027216.1, on the reverse strand, counting down.
ATCGAGTTGTTGCATTGTTTGTCGAGTTGTTTTGCTCTATTTGTTATGTGTTGGTCGGTTCATTACCTGATTAAGGAAATGCCAATACAGTGCGCAATGTTCAATGTCCATCAATCTCATTTTCTATGCTATGTGATGCAATGCGATGCCCAGATGCAAAACACAACACTTTTTCATCATCAAAAAGTTGTTTTTATTCCGATCATGGTTTCTTTTTACAAAAGAGTACAAGTTTTTTTAAGAAAATAAAACTGTCTAAAACTGTACAATGTTCTAACACTACTAGCAAAAAGAGACTAAGCAAAAACATATGAATCAGTGTCAGCCACCTCAGGATCAAGAGGCCCTCTTCATTCTTTTCCTAGGCACGGACTCAGAGCTATCTCTATCGGCGCCACTGTCCGTGGCCCCCGTATCTGAGCTAGCTGCTAAACCTGCCTCAGCATCATCTCCACCCTCAGAATCTGAGCCAGCGTCGTCATCTCCACCCTCAGATGACTTTGACTGTGGACTCGCTGCCTCCTCGTCCTCGCCCATCTCATCATCAGCGTCGTCCAGGACGGGCTCTGAAGGGCCACTCACGTCATGGGTGCCCCTAGCTCTGCCTCGGCTGTGTGCTGGAGCCTCCGGTCTCTCTCTCCTTACTGTCAGAGAAGGCACTAATGGTCCAGCTGCAGCTCCCGCTGGAGCGCCCTGTGTGGCTGGGATTTGAAAAGGACAGTTTTTCAAATACATCAGTCGCGGTGTATATCAGATGCAAAGATGATATGCAGCATGAGTGTATGGATGCAGTGTATGAATGAATGCAGTGTATCAGATCAGTGTAGTATGGAACAAATTACAGTTGAAATGCTAATATATCAGCAGAAGTTTGATGACATGAAGCGCAAACTGAAGGAAATTACTGGAATTCTGTAGAGGCTAAGTAGGTTCATGCTCCTCTGCACCACTAGCTCAAGAGCCTCCCCAGTGTAATCTATAGGTGCTTGCAAGTGCGTTGAAAGGATTAGTGTTCTACAAGCATAACTAAAATGAATTGAACATGCAAAATGTAAAGTGTGGTATATATTGGAGTTGGGCCTCGAACCCCGACAAGCTCGTGCCTGGTTGGTCTGGGCTCAATAGGGATCTGGTAAGCCTCCCCGGCATGCCGCCAACAGGTGAGTGTAGTAGGCAACTTTGGCCACCCCGTCTTCTGTCTCATCTGAGAATCTCTCCTGCCATCGGTCCTGGTTGCCCTGGCTCCTCTGTCTCTCTTCCTTGCAACTAGATTCCTCGCTCTTTCACCTCTACAGGCGCTAGTCAGAGATGGCATGAGGTATGTCTGAATGAAGGTTGTATAATCACTCTCGACTTGGAAAAAGTCAACGTCCCAGCCCCTGGTGAAACTAATCATCTCCTGAAAAGTGAATTTCTTTGTGGCTCTCATATATGTCAGAGGTGGCATGGGAGCTACTGGCTCGGGCAAGCCAATGGTCTGGCGTAAGAACCGCTCCCCTAAGAACCATGCCTGACAAACTAGGCCCTCGAATAGGAGCCCGAAGTGGAAGCCTCTCGAGCACTAGCAAACTGATCCCTGACTCCCTTAGGCATCATCGCCCAAGGCTACCAAGTGATCTATAAATAGAGAATGCGCAGATTGTTAGCTGTCATCAGATATTGCGATATGAATCATAATCAAAGGAAAATGGAAATAACAGTGAACCTTGAGTTACCTCAGCTGCGGTTACAGTGTCGAACTATCGACGGAAGAATGGGAAGGACTCCCGGGTCCTCCGTAGGCACCTGCCGTCGTATCGATGCGAGTATGGCACCCTGAGAGGCATCTCCACCTCCGGCTCTGGGGCAAGCGTCAGAAAATAGGCATATATCCATAGTTGCAGAAAGCGAAAGGGCAACAGTGAGTATACTACAGACAAACACAAGTAATGCGGAAAGCAGAGTATGTGTGTCATGTCCAGAAAATACAATGTGTAGAGAATGCAGGATACAGAGGGTGTAAAGCAGAAAGTAGACTGCGTGTGTGCAGTGTACAGTATAGGCAGTGTACAGAAAGTGCAAAGCAGAAAGTACGATAAGAAATGCAAAATAAAAAGTAAAGCATACCTCTTAGGCCCTCCAGTAGCCTCAAATCAAATGTCCACTCCTGCGAGAGGTCGAGCTCATGTATCCATATAAGGTGGCTAGGCCTGCGCCACCCCAATCGTGGAATCGGACATGGGACAAGTCCACCAAGGCACTCATGAGATATAGCCTGACAGTGTTCGCCTTGTATGCGAACAAGTTAGTGCCAAAGAGGAACATCAAAAAACCTCGGGCATACTGCACGATCTCCTCTCAGGTCGCTGGTGCCGTCCCTCTGAAATGATCTGCAAACCAGGTGTATCGGACCATCCCTAATCGAGAGATAGGTGGGCGTCCCTCTAGCTAATAAATCCAGGCGGCCTCCCACTCGCCCATATCCGTATCGTAAGGAATCGGATGACCCCCCACCTCTATGCCAGTGAGCATAGAGAAGTCGAAGGGAGTCATCGTCATCTCTCCTGTGGTAGAGGAATGAAAGGAGTCGGTGGTATCCCGCCACCTCTCTACTAAAGCACCCAGTAAAGGCCTACTCACTATGAGGCGTGAGAGTCCCATACAGAATGAGTCAAAGCTGGCCTCATCGATGATGTAGCGAACATCGTCGGGGAGCTCCATGTACCATTCCCTTGCGGAGGTGGTCCCGTGTCCTTTGATGGCATGTGAATCCCCCTGTATTTGCAACAAGCAGATGAAAGACAATGTAAGTGATACAGTGCAAGAGTGTGATTTAGGCAAGCAATGCAAGGTACATTGGGAAAATGTAAGGATACAGTGTACACCTCGGAGGCACCATAAGATAAATGAGACTCCGGCTTACGCAGCAATAGGTCCTCTGGTGCGCCTCGTGCAAACCCTCTGAACTGAAGAATGCTATCGGGTGGTAGCACATGTATCTCAGGATGATACGTCGCCGGGTTAAAAGGTCGAACACTGAGTGGCAATGGCACAAGCTCTGGATCCACCTCCATTTTCGGAGAAGCTCCGGCATGTGGGATATCGTCCGCCATCTTGAAAGAAGATGAGAAAATGGTCAAAATGGTCAAAATGCATGGAAAAGGCCAAGAGTCAACCCTAGGAGAGAGAAAGGGGAAGAAAAAGTCAAAGCCCGAGAAAGGGCACCAAACCCAAGGAACTTGAGGGAAGCAAGCGTCAAATGGTGAAAATGAAGAAAGAAGCACCGAAATCGACTTTCAATCGGTTCAAAATGGAGTAAACTAAGAGGGTTTAGCGAAGAAAATGTTTATGGGACGTTGGAAAACGCATATAATGCTTGGATCTAAAGAGGAGGAAGGTCTAGAGAGGGAGAGGGGAGATTTTTGGACTTGAGGTTGTGGGGAAATGAAGTATAGGTGAGTATACGTAAAGACCCAAGGTGAAATGTCCATCCTACCCCGAATCTGCCATCTGTGGCCGACAGCCACCATTTGTGGCCAACTGGCCACCACCGGTGGCCGACAAAGCCCATTTGTGGCCGATAGTGCTTAGGGGTGGCCGATGGGTGGTCGACACCCCTCCCTGGTGGCCTTTCAGTTCCCAGTGCTCCTTTCTTGATGTTTTTCTACTGTGTTTGTCCCTGTTTCCCAAGAGGTGCAAGGAAAAATTACTCTCGAGCTCGAATCCTCTTTGCGGAGGCTTGAAACTGTGTTCTCGGTGGTCATTGTTTGCCTCTTATTGGACGAAGTGTATCCTTTTTTTTTTTGAACTTGTTGCATTAGAACATTTTTGTTCATTGCATGTGTAAGGCATGCGTCATGCATTTTGTACTTTAGCATAGAGCGTGCTTTTAATTGTGCATTGAACATGCGTTTTGTACTTTAGTCTGGGACATGCTTTGCATAAGATATGCATTGTTGTTATTTTTCATAGAATATGCATATTGCATTATATTGCATTGTACATGCTCTTACATTTACATAGAAAATGTTCGTATTTGTTGCATAGAACATGCTCCAATTTTCGTTGCATAGAACATGCTCCAATTTTCGTTGCATAGAATATGCTTCTGTTTTGTTTATTGCATGTTGTGCATGAAACATGTCCCTAACATTGTGTCATGGTTATTCGTCTTGCATAGAACATGCATTCTTGTTGTGTTATGCTTGTTGAGTTTCTTTCTTATGCAGGCACGACATTGTATGTACAGTTTATTCAAAGCTGGTGCAACTGGATGATATTGTATGTACGGTTCATTCAGAGGAATTCTAGGTGAGATCATTCCTATCCCTTGAACACCTTGATTTGGTTGGAAGCATTCGAGTGTCCCTGGGTGCTTACAACACTCTCTTTGGTTAGAGACATTTGGGCGCGTCCCGGTGTTCTCGTTGCCTTTTCTTCTCTTGCGTGCGACGTGTTAGGACGTCTTTGGTTAGAGACATTTGGGTGCGTCCCGGTGTTCTCGTCGCCTTTTCTCCTCTCGTGTGCGACGTGTTAGGACGTCTTCGGTTAGAGACATTTGGGCGCGTCCCGGTGTTCTCGTTGCCTTTTCTCCTCTTGCGTGCTACGAATTAGGACGTTTTCGGTTAGAGACATTTGGGTGCGTCCTGGTGTTCTCGTTTCCTTTTCTTCTCTCGCGTGCGATGCGTTAGGACGTTTTTGGTTAAAGACATTTGGGTGCATCTCGGTGTTCTGCGTCGCCTTTTCTCCTCTCGCGTGCGATGCATTAGGACGTCTTCGGTTAGAAACATTTGGGCATGTCCCGGTGTTTACACCATCCCTTCTTTCCTTCCGTGTGCAACGCATTGGAATCTTGTTCGACGCCTCGGGTGTGCCCGATGTTTGTGCGGTATTTTGCCTTTCCTGCGTGATGCGTAGTTAAGATTGCATGATTTTCTTGCATCCCTTCTGCATGAAATGTGGTTTAGTTCATGTTTACTTACTTTTGTTCATGTTTAAGTTTGTTGTACCTTGTTTTGGTTCAAATGTAGCATTTCTTTGCATAACACTTGCATCTAAATGTTTCATTACAGCCTCATTGCATGATCATAAGTTATGATGTCGCATCGTGCATATCATTTGCATCTTGCCCCGGTATTACGCTGGTTTGATTCCTTGCAAAGGGATACGTAGGCAGCCTGCTGGCGCAATCGTTCTATGTTTTGCTTGTTTATTTGTCCAAGTCTTCGGCATTGTAAAAAATGAGTCGTCTCTGGGCTTTGACATTCATTTCCGTCATTTCATGACTTTCGAGTTCTGTCAAAGAGGGGCAACTATAGAGACCCCATTTTTGACCGTCCTCAAGACTTAGATGTCATCGTTTGAACACTCGATGATTTTGTATGCTCGTGTTTGTCTTGAGTGCCCGAAGTTCTTGGCCAAGTGCCTTGTGTTTGGGGCCTTTGAACCTTATCTGCTTTGTGCTTGGTTGTGGACCAAGAGCTTGTTGTTTCAAGTCTGGAGGAGAGGGTGGCCTATCGGCTAGTCCCACTGCCTATCAGCTATGACTTGTGCCTGTCGGCCATCAGTGGTGGCCGTCGGCCGGCTACTTTGGTGGCCGACGGCCACCAGTCTCCTTTTTTCAGATATTTATTTGCCAGCTGTGCCAGTTGTTGCTCACTGAACTGCATCTTCATACACGTGTATGGTAGGATGAATTCAAGCTCAAACCTTGTTTTTCTATATATAGGGGGTGTCCTCCCCTATTTTTGAGGGTTAGAAAATTTAAACCAAAAAACTCTCTCTCTCTCTAGACCTCTCTCTCTCTTTTGCTATTTTGCATACATTTGCTTAGTTTCTCTACACTTTTACACATCAACCCTTGACCAAACACTCTCACCTTTGAGCTGAGGTCCCTTGGAGCTTTGTTTGAGCCTTGGAAGGGGATTTGAGCTTGAGTTAGTGGCTGAATTGCATTTTGCTTTAAAGGTATTGAACTAACCTCACTTAAGCTTATTGTGCATGTTTGCTTTGCTATCTTTTTCAATTGTTTTAAAGCTGTTTTTGAAGTTTAAAAAACTTTGTTTTTGAGGCATAAAAATGGTAGTTTGAGTCTTGGTAAGTTAGAGGGTTGTTCCCCCTTTTTGTTCTTTAACTTGTGAAGCTTTTTGTGCCATCTTTCATCACCTTTCAATCAAACTTTTTGGGCCTCTTAACCACTGAAAATCAGAGTTATTTCAGTGACAAAAACTTTGTTTTGAAGTCCAAAATTGGAGGGGCTAGCCTCCCCTCCTTGTGTCTTGTTTGCATGCCTAGATAGCTTAACATGTGGGCATGTTTTTCTAACATTTTGCAACTTGATCTCAGCATGTTTTTGCTACTATTTTGACTTGTTTTAGCTCTGTTTGGGGCTGGTTTAGTCCTTTGAGTCTTGTTTGGCATGGTTGTAGTATTAATTACTTAATTAGCCTAGTGTTTTAATACTATTTTGACTTGTTTTAGCTCTGTTTGGGGCTGGTTTAGTCCTTTGAGTCTTGTTTGGCATGGTTGTAGTATTAATTACTTAATTAGCCTAGTGTTTTAATACTTGGATCATCTTTGTTTTGAGTTGAAAGCATGTTTTAGTGTTGTTTTGCACTCCATTTCAGCACTTAAAATCTCTGCAACCTCCCTCATTTCTTCACTTTTTCATTTGCTTTGAGGGTTGGTTAACCTTTGGGTTGTGTTTAAGCTTGAGATTGAGGTATGTGCTTAATGGTTTCAATCCTCTTTCAAGGGTTTCGACTAATCAACGAAATGACCTCTCTCTTGCCTTAAACCATCCCTTGGAAGACACCTCTTCCATTAGAGGACACTCACCTTAGATTTAATCGATTAAAGAATGGATCGGTAACTAAAATGAGTAAACAAAAATGAACAAGTAAAAGAGGCAAGATAAAACATCTTTCGTGTTGCATTGCATGTGTTCGGATTGGACGTTAATTCGAACACAAGGAAAATAGGACATTTCATACCCAAAAGTGATCAAATGTGCCACTTTCCTTGGTCACCGTCACCTTTGATTATGCATGATAGGGTTGTGGTTTTGTTGAGTCTTGTTTTGCACTCATTACGCTTGTACAAACTTGGTTCCTTAGCCATCATATGTGGAAATGCTTGGTTGATGGTTTGAGGGCCAAGAGTTACACTCCTTTGAGCTTGTGTAATGATAAAGAGAGTAATAGTACACATAAACCATAAGAATACACTGCTTGCCTCTGTTTGCTTTCTGTTGCAGCAAAAAAAGAAGTTCAGGGTAGAGGTGGCTGACCGGCCACCAGCAGTGGCCGATGGCCACCAATGGTAGCCGACGGCCACCATTGGTAGCTGACCGGCCATCAATGAAGAAAGTTGCTCAGTGTGTTCCTGAGGTAGATCAGAAGTGTTCTGGGAGTCGGTGCAATTTTCAGTGATAAAAAATGTGCAAATAGAGGCTGCAATGGCAAGGCCATGACATTTTCGAGTGAAGAAGCCAAGCATGCATGCATCCCTTACCCCTCGAGGCCATTTACTTGCCTTGTTTAAATTAGTTAGCTGTAGCTAATCCATTCATACAAGTGTTGTAACTATTTAGTTAATTAATTCATTTTTGTAATTAATTAGCTTAATTCGGTTTGTAATAATTTATTAGCTAGAATAGTTAATTAATTCGTTTTGTAATAGCTTAGTGTAGCTAGTTAGCTTATTCATTCAGACCCTCCTTCACGAGGGCATAATGTTGTAATAAGTGTGCGTGTGTGTGTGCATGTCTTCCAACCCCACGTCTTTCTCCTTTTTATTTAATACTATTTTGACTTGTTTTAGCTCTGTTTGGGGCTGGTTTAGTCCTTTGAGTCTTGTTTGGCATGGTTGTAGTATTAATTACTTAATTAGCCTAGTGTTTTAATGCTTGGATCATCTTTGTTTTGAGTTGAAAGCATGTTTTAGTGTTGTTTTGCACTCCATTTCAGCACTTAAAATCTCTGCAACCTCCCTCATTTCTTCACTTTTTCATTTGCTTTGAGGGTTGGTTAACCTTTAGGTTGTGTTTAAGCTTGAGATTGAGGTATGTGCTTAATGGTTTCAATCCTCTTTCAAGGGTTTCGACTAATCAACGAAATGACCTCTCTCTTGCCTTAAACCATCCCTTGGAAGACACCTCTTCCATTAGAGGACACTCACCTTAGACTTAATCGATTAAAGAATGGATCGGTAACTAAAATGAGTAAACAAAAATGAACAAGTAAAAGAGGCAAGATAAAACATCTTTCGTGTTGCATTGCATGTGTTCGGATTGGACGTTAATTCGAACACAAGGAAAATAGGACATTTCATACCCAAAAGTGATCAAATGTGCCACTTTCCTTGGTCACCGTCACCTTTGATTATGCATGATAGGGTTGTGGTTTTGTTGAGTCTTGTTTTGCACTCATTACGCTTGTACAAACTTGGTTCCTTAGCCATCATATGTGGAAATGCTTGGTTGATGGTTTGAGGGCCAAGAGTTACACTCCTTTGAGCTTGTGTAATGATAAAGAGAGTAATAGTACACATAAACCATAAGAATACACTGCTTGCCTCTGTTTGCTTTCTGTTGCAGCAAAAAAAGAAGTTCAGGGTAGAGGTGGCTGACCGGCCACCAGCAGTGGCCGATGGCCACCAATGGTAGCCGACGGCCACCATTGGTAGCTGACCGGCCATCAATGAAGAAAGTTGCTCAGTGTGTTCCTGAGGTGGATCAGAAGTGTTCTGGGAGTCGGTGCAATTTTCAGTGATAAAAAATGTGCAAATAGAGGCTGCAATGGCAAGGCCATGGCATTTTCGAGTGGAGAAGCCAAGCATGCATGCATCCCTTACCCCTCGAGGCCATTTACTTGCCTTGTTTAAATTAGTTAGTTGTAGCTAATCCATTCATACAAGTGTTGTAACTATTTAGTTAATTAATTCATTTTTGTAATTAATTAGCTTAATTCGGTTTGTAATAATTGATTAGCTAGAATAGTTAATTAATTCGTTTTGTAATAGCTTAGTGTAGCTAGTTAGCTTATTCATTCAGACCCTCCTTCACGAGGGCATAATGTTGTAATAAGTGTGCGTGTGTGTGTGCATGTCTTCCAACCCCACGTCTTTCTCCTTTTTATTTAATTGCTTTCGATGGTTAAATTAGGGATCATATCTCGATTACCATACCTTATGCTTGCATGTTTGCATCCATTCATTTGTCTTTCATGCACCGAGGCTCGGCGCATCATTCAAATTGCATTGCAATTTCAATATTTCTTTGAATACGTGTTTAATTGCATGTTGTTCAAATTGAATCAAATGCCATATTAGTAGCCAAGCCTATTAATTGCATTATTGCATGAGTTGCATTAGGCATTTTGTATAGTTAGGATCATGCATTTTTCTAACTAGTTTTTGTTTTCGCTTGGAGTACTCGGTAAGTTTTATGCTTTAGCATACTTGCATGAGTGTGATTGACATATTGCCATGATTAGCATGCTTGCCATGAGGCTATGTGCTTAAATGCTAAACTGCATGAATGCCTATGGATGAAGGCTTGTTGTTTGAATTGGAACGATTCAACGAATGCGTTTTTTTTTAATCCCACTTTGTTGAGTGGCAAATCATGTTTTAAGCCAACTTGAGGTGGCAAATTCAAACCATTTTTGTAAACAAAAATGAGTTGAATTGTTCCAAATTGAGCAAACTAGTCTATACTTGCTTGTGTGCGTCACATAGTAAAACTAGTTTAATAACCGGAACAAGAACACATAATGTTTATAAAAGAACATATCATGACTAGTAGAGGCCGATCTTTGATCGGGCGAGCGAGGGTGCTCATTTCATGACCTTCCCCCCTCGTACCCAAGTTCCCAAGTCGAGGCAACTTTGGTGATGATAGACACGTGGCCTTCGGCACGAGTCAGGGTTTCCTAAATTTTCTCAAAATAAAATATTTAGGTGGCGACTCTGTATCTGACAAAGGAGTCCAATTTTGGCATTATTTGATTTAAAATCGATTTTGAAAAAGTTTTGCCGGATTTGGACTCTTTGGTGATTATCAGTTTCACATTGCACTTTGTGAGATTAGATTCAGAACCGCGGGAGTCCCAACTGTGAGGCCTTTCTTTTCAAACCCTTTCCGAAAGGCGGGGCGTAGAAAAAGGCGAGTCCACACCCTAATAGTTTAAGAATTCCAAGAATCGCTATTGCTTATGATTTGTCATGCTCCATTATCCCAATCCACGTGTTCAATGTTGCTTCTGTATGCTTACTACCTTGTATGCCTTGTATGTTTTCATACTTAGATTTTTTTCTTATCTTTCTAATTATAAAACTTTAACCATTCATCTCGAGTTAAAACACTTCGGATAATTGATCATCTCAGATTATCATGCCTCGAATAGAACTTCTGTCTAATCACAAGTATTATACTCATTCATGCTTCATGCCCCCTAATATGAACCTAAGTGTCCCTCATGTTCACATTAAGGATGTATCGCCTGATTCTTGCCTAAGTCTGATTTAGACATCCATGGCCGAGCCATTGTGTTTGGCTCGTCTAAATAGAACACTTAAGGCTTAACCTTAGTGCACCCAGAGTACTACCTACCTCGGCTTTTCGTACAAACTAGCTAGATCATGGCCAGTTTCACCTTGTTTCTCGTTGAAACATCAGCTCTGCCTTCCCAACAAGCCTAAGTTAAATGCACAGTTCCTCATTATAACATCCCTTAGTTTCAGCTCTACTTTCTTGGCAAGCCTAAGGTAACTTGTTCAAGGGTCTTTCTCCACTCAATGGTCATTCCTTTCGATTTACTCTTAACTTCAACTGAGGTTGTTGACATCAGTAGAGCCGAGCTCCAAATTTCATCAAGCCACATTCCAAGGCCTCGGCAATCCCTTACCGTCAAGATCTTCTAATCTCAAGTTAGCTTTGTTTTATTTCAACTCTGTTCACCTCCGATAAGTTCTGATGTTTTCAAAATTGTTCACCTAGGTTGAACTCCTATCTTCTCGAATCTACTTATCTAGGCCGAGATCTTGTCTTCTGGATCTAGGATCTGCTCACTTAAGCTAAGCTGTTGCCTTCTCAGACCTAATAATCTTGGCCGAGATCTTGCCTTTTGGGATTTGGGATCTACTTACTTAGGCTGAGCTCTTGTCTTCCCGAATGAACTATCTCGGATTATCATACGTCGGATATAACTTCCATTAATCATCTCAGATAATCAAACTTGTAAAATTTTCCTCAAGTTTTTTTTATACTTATTCATGATACATGCCCCATAATGTGAATCTAAGTATCACTTATGTTCACATTAAGGATGCATCGCCTAGTTCTTGCCTAAATCTAACTTAGACATCCATGGTCGAGGTCATCGCTTTGGCTCACCTAAACTAAACACTTGAGGCTTGACCTCAGTGTACCGAGAGTATTATCTATCTCGGCATTTTGCACAAATTGACCAAAATGTGACAAGTTTCGCCTTGTTTCATATTGAAACATCACCTTATATTTAGTTTAACTTTGCCATCATGGCAAGTCTAAGTTAATCGTTTTGTTCACCACGGGAACATCGCCTTATGACTTTTTCAGTCTTATCTCACAATCATAAACAGCATTTTGTAATGAACAAAATTGATACTAGTATTTTATTAATACTTCGGCTAAAATCCTTTACATATAGAGGAAATTTGAAAAACAAAAATCAATGGTAGAAAAATTTCAAATTGCTGGTATTCCATGGTCATGGCAACTCTTGGCCATTAGTGTCTTCAAGCTGGTAAACACCATTACCGGGGACCGAGATGATGCGATATGGTCTTTCCCAGTTTGGGCCAATCTTACTCTCCTTGGGGTCCTTCTTATTGCCGACAACTTTTCTTAGGACGAGATCTTCAATCTAAAACTCCCTAGGATTGACCTTCTTGTTTTATGCCTTGGCAAGTTGCTGCTGGTTTGTCCCCAGCCGAATTGCTGCTATTTCTCTTCTTTCTTCAGTTAGGTCTAGATCTCGGGTAAGGAATGTCTCATTTGTTCCGTTCTCTACTCTCTGGGTTTTGATCCCAGGGACGCCAATTTCCAGTGGAATGATAGACTGGCAAGAACTTTTGTGTAAATATCACAGGGTTTTAACTTCTCTTCGCCTTTTTTCCATCCTGCTGACTTGGGGTTCCGTGGTCCCAACTAATTTTTCTCTAGTTGTCCTGGGCACCTTAGGCTGAGGTTCGCCAGTGTTGGTCTTGGGCAGGTAACTGGTGTGAATTCAATAACAAAGTCGGCCAAAATCTAACCCTTTATTGCTATTCTTGGTCTGAACTCTAAGTTATACTGACCTAGAACTACAGCTCATCGCGCTACTCTGCCTGTCAAGTCTCGCTGTTGTAGCAATGATTTTAGTGGATGTTCTGTAAGCACCACAATTTTATGAGCTTGGAAATAATGGTTTAGTTTCTTTGGCGCCATTAGCAGGGATAGTGTTAGTTTCTCCAAGGACAGGCACCTGTCCTCTTTCTTCTTTTTCTCGGATAACCACGGCATTGACGGTGTGGTCCGAGACTGCTAAGTACAAAAACAACGTTTCCCTTAGTACTGGATTAGACAACACTGGTGTAGTTGTCAGGTACCTTTTCAAGCTGGCTAAGGCAACTTCGCGTTCTTGTGTCCATAGGAAGTTTGTGGCCTTATTTAACAACTGAAAAAATGGCTTACATTTGTCTGAACTTTGGCTAATGAATCTATTTAGAGTTGCTTCCTTGCTGGTCAAAATCTGGACTTTATTCAATGTTGTTGGGCTCTTCAGATCAATGATGGCCTTGATATGATGTGGGCTCACTTCAATTCCTCTCCTGGTTACCAAATACCCCAAGAACTTACTAGATCCTACCCCAAATGCACACTTCGAGGCATTCAGTCAAAGCCGATATGCCTTCAATATGTCAAAAGCTTCTTTTAGGTCAGTTAAATGATCTCCTGGTTCCTTAATCTTGACAACCATGTCGTTTATGTAAACTTCCACGGTCTTCCCAATTAGGTGCTTGAACATTTTGGTAACCAACCTCTAATATGTTGCTCCTACATTCTTCAACCCAAAGGGATTACCCTGTAATAGTAAAGTCCTTTGGGGGTGATGAATACTGTCTTTTCTTTATCTAGTGCATGCATAACTATCTAGTGATAACCTCTGTATGCATCCAAAGAGCTCATTCTTCCATGTCCTGATGTGGCATCCAGAAGTTGGTTGATCTTTGGAATAGGGAAACAATCCTTTAGACAAGCTGTGTTCAGCTTTGTGAAGTCTACACAGACCCTCCACTTGCCATTATTCTTGTTTACCACCACTGTATTGGACAGCCAGGTGGGGTAGTTCACTTCTCGGATTGCCTGTGCTTCTAATAGCTTTTTCATTTCTTCTTCAACTACTTGTACACGGATCAAAGTTCGTCTCCTTAATCTCCGAATGATAGGTTTAGCCAACCTATCCACATTCAGTTTGTGACATGTAACCTCGGGGCTGACCCTTGGCATCTCATAGGGTGTCTAGGCGAACACTTCTATGTTTTCTCTTAGAAACTCCTCTAGTTTTCTTTCCTCTTCCTCGGCTAAGCCAGAGCTGAGAAGGAAGATTCGCTCCTCATTGCCTTCCTGTACTAGAACCTTTTTCAAGGGTTCTTCGCTCTTGTCGGTAGGTTCTTTGCCAACATTATCCAAGACCTTCCGGTCTTCACTTTCAATCTCTGTTGTCTCTATTTCCCTCATATTGCAGGTATACTTCATTGCTGCCATGGAGCAATTTTTTGCCTGCACTTGGTCTCCCCTCCATTCTTCAATCCCTTATTCAATTGGAAATCACAACAGTTGGTGTAGCGTTGAGGGAAGAACCTTCATTACATGCAACCAAGGTCTTCCTAGAATGATGTTGTATGGGGAGGGGGCATCTATCACGATATAATTTGTAGTTACCTTCTTAGTCCCTACCTGCACCTCTAGACTCGTGGTCCCTAGCGGCCATGTCAGCGTCCTATTGAATCCGATCATAGGGTTGCCAGATTGCTCTAGATCATCCTTATGGAGGCTGAGCTCCTTGCAATATCTGACGTACATGATGTTACAAGAGTTGCCTTGATCAACTAGGATGCACCTCACTTGGCAGTTTCCAACTTTCAATGTCACCACCAGAGCATCATTTTATAGATACTGTACCAATCTACTTCCGTGAAAGACATCATTGGCCCCAGACATCCATCCGTCCTGGGCTTCTTCTGCTAGATTTGGTAGATATGCTGCAGATGCCTTACCCTATGAGTCTCCCCATGAACTTCATTCTCATTAACCTTTGAGTGAATCACGTTTATTACTCGTGGTCTTTCCGCTTATTGTGGTGGTGGAGGCAGTGGTGCTGCCGGCGCTTGGGCTAACTTCGCGTGTTCCTATCTTGTTTTGGCATCGTCAACCAGGTGTCTTAGGGGTCCTTGTCTGACCAAATCCTCCAGGTGTTGTGATGCCCCAAAATTTTAAGGACATCACAATAAAATTTAGAACTTAAAATCAATGTTGCCACTAATATCACCAACATCCATTAATTAACAACCCAGAAATTTGAAAGTTTTCAAATTACAATTCTAAAAAAAAGACTTAAAACTTAGTCTCAGTACAAAAAAAAAAAAAACACAAATATAAAAGAAAACTAGAGAAAAACCAGGAAATTTAGAAAATAGTTTGTGGAACTTGGGGACTCTTCAAGCTAACCAAGGCTGAATGTCGCCTTGCAAGGCCTTGGTGTTTCCTTCATTTTCTTCGGTACCTGGCATAAAATGCCAGGGCAACGGGAATGCCAATGAGTGACGAGCTCAATAAGATACTACAACCCGAAAATACCCACCCCGATAATAATACTCATAATTAATAAATACTGTGTAGTTAACAGAATAACAAGCAGCATTTAATAAGCATAACATGAATGCTATCAGTTGAAGTGATAACAATAGATAATAAGAACAATGGCAAGCGGAAGCAGTATTTCATCATAAGGACACCAACCTTATATCGCCTACACCGATAAGAGCCGAAATACCTTCCCGTGCCATGTTAGGGTTCGCAACTCACTTGCGCAAGATTCCAAAACCAGGCTCACCCCATCACTTTTAAATTTTAATGTATCATTGGTTCAATTTCGTGTTTCTTTACTTCGTCGAATTCACATTTTTATGCATGTGCAAGTTTTAGTTTGAAACCACAGTGACATAATGTTTATATAGCTATAGACAATCCATTTTTGACCGCCCTTAAGACTTGGGCGCTACTGATGGCTTTCTTAGTGAAGCAGGCTATGCTATGCAAGGGTTTGATATTTCTTTGTCAAGGAGAGCGTCAAATCCAAATCTTACACCCCCTTTTGGACCAAAACTATTTTGAATGGTTTTTAGATCTTAAAACCCTCTCTTTCAAAATATTTTTGAAATAAAGTTTCTACGATGCTCTGAGGCTCGCATTTTGTTAAATGTTGCGCTTTTCGATAAACCGAGCAAGGACAAAGTGGAAATGAATTAAAGAGAGATGAAATATTTGAAAAATCTTTCAAAACATCTCGTTTAGGGGTTTGGAGTTGGAAAAAAGAGAAGAGGAGGGAAGAAACCAAGTTGGGGGAGAAAATAGGCATGAATTATTAAGAGAGAATCGAGCAGCCCTCGTTGAATTAGGTCTATCAATTTGTATACTTGGATTTCAGCTATGAGGCCATCACCATTGGAAAGAAGACTTCCAGGGATTGATTTTGCACTCAATAATCTCCTAAAGCCGAGGTCAGATGAGGGAGATATAGCTGGTTGAAGTTGGGCATCAATCCGGTTGGACCGAAACTGAGTAGTGTTCACTAAAAGAGGAATATCTCTCAGTACACTTGGAATTTTGATGTGAGGCTTCCATCATTGGAAAGAACACTTCTGGGGCTTCAGTTTAGGCTCAAGAATGACCTAAAAAAGGGGTCCAGATGAGGGAGTTAGGCTTGCTTCAAGTAGGGGACCAGGACTGATTTTTGCTGCCGGCCCCTATGGAAGTGTGCCGACCACAAATGGAGCATGCCAGCCATATGCCAGCCACAAATGGTTCTTGTCGGCCACTTAAGGTGGCCGGTCGGCCACTTGTGCCCAGAAAGTTCAGAAATTGCAGATATTTTGCTCCAGCTGTTCCAGACTGTCCCAGATATTTCTGAATTGAGATATTTCTGACCCAAAGCTCTTGAATTGCTATATATGGAAGCTTTCTCTCATTTTGGCAAGGGTTAGAAGTTTGGGATCCTCTTTGTCTAAAAAAATCCTCTCTCTCTAGAATTCTCTCTCTCTTGTCCCTTTGTGCATACAAGTAGAGGTGTGCATACAAGTAGAGATACACAAGTAGTTTGCCAAGACATCCTTAACCAAACCTGACCATATTTGGGCTGAGATAACTTTAGACCTTCTTGGAGCTCTAAAGGAGGATTTTGGCTTGGTTTAACTTGGTTTTGTTGCTCTAAAGTGTGCTTGACTTCAAGAGGTATAACTCTCCCTTTTTATACTTGTTTTGCACACTTGCTTCACCATTCTTTTTCCATTGTTTTGGACTATTTTGGGGATGGTTTTGGACTGTCAAAACTCTGTTTTTAAGGTGTAAAAATGGTAGTTTAAGGCTTGGTGAGTTTGGGGGTTGTTCTCCCTTTTGATTTCTTGGCTTGTGAGGCCTTTTGTGCAACTTCTCACCACCTTCAAATCCAACTTTTTTGGCCTTTTTACCACTAAAAATCAGAGGTATTTCAGTGGTGGAAACCATGTTTTGAGGTCCAAAATAGGAGGGGTTGGCCTCCCCTCCTTGTTTCTTGTTTGTATGTGTTGATGGCCTAACAAATGAGCATGCTTTTCCACCCTTTTGAAGCTTGGTTTAAGCATGTTTTTGCCACTGATTTGCCATGATTTAAATCTATTTTTGGCTGGTTTGGTTACCTCTTGCATGCTTCTTGCATTTGTAGTGCAATTTTTTTCACTAGCCTAACATGTTTGGTGTTTTAGCCTATTAATCTAGCGTGTGTATGCTCCACTCCAGCATGTTTTTGGCTCTAATTTAGCATGCTTTAGGTCTGATTTGAGTGGTCTTGGTCTTGTGGCTCATGCTTTGTATAGCTATAATGTAGTTGGCCTTGCTAGTCTTGTGTTTTGAAGCCCCTAACATGCCTTATTTGTGATGTTTGCATGATATGGCATCACTTGGCATGTAATTTCAGAGCATATGTCATTGCCACGCTCTCACATTTTCCACTCCTTCAATGTGTTTGAGAGTTGTGTCTTCATGCCTTGTTTGCGAGCCATCAAATGTGCATATTTTCCTTGTGTTATATGCCTTAATCTTAGTATATTTCAGCCACTGTTTTGGCATATTTAACCTCTGTCCGGGGTTAGTTTGGTCATTTAGGCTTAGTATTGTATGCCTATAGTGCTATGCACTTTGCTAGTTTCAATGCCTTTGACTTCAAGCATGTTTTGCATGCATCATTTGCTTGATTTTAAGTCATTTAGCATGTCATTTCAGTGCTGAAAATTATGCCATTGCACTCCATGCTTCACTCCTTCATTCGTTTTGAAAGAGGTCTTTAGCCCCTTGTTGGCTTGAGCATGGAATTGAGGCTCTCATGCCTAATGGTTTTAGCCTTCTCTTGAGGGTTTCTACCAACCAAAAGCATGAGGTTTCTTTCATGCTCAAGGTGCTTGTGGTTAAGGCCATCTTTCCAATTAGAGGACTTCTCACTTTTGGAAAAATCAATTAAAGGATTAATTGGTAATCTAAAATGAGTAAACAAAATGCATCAAAGTAAAACATGCCAAGATAACATGTTTGTGTTGCATTGCATGTGTTTGGATCCGACGTTAATCCAAACACAAGAAACGAGGGGCGTTTCATACTCAAAGTGATGAAACGTGCCTCATTTCCTAGTCGCCGTCGCCCTTGATCATGCATGATAGAGTGACGACACTTTGAGTCTTATGTGTGCATTCACTAACATTGTGCAAGCTTGGCTCTTTGGCCATCATGCATTGAGATGCGTGATTGGTGGCTCGAGAACCGAGTACTACACTCCTTTGAGCTTGAGAAATGATAAGGAGAGTAGTTGCACACACATTCCCTTGCAAATACACTGCCATGCCTTTGTTTGTACTCTGTTGCAGCAAAGGAGGAATTTGAGGAAGCAGTGGCCGACTGGCCATCAAAGCCAGCCGAATGGCCACCAAGGCTGCCGACCGGCCACTAGTACTGGCCGATTACCACCAATCATGGCCGATCATCCCTCAGCATGTCCCTGAGATGGGTCAGAGGCAATCTGGAAGTTGGCACAATTTTCAAAAATCCAAAAGTGTGCAAATAGAGGCATTTTGAGGCAAGGCGGTGGATTTCTGGGAGGACGTGATCAAGCATGCATGTCCCCCTCACCCGCGAGGCCGCTTTATTGCTTTGTTAGCTAGTTGTAGCTAGTTAAATTAAAGTGTTGTAATATTCTAAATTAGCTTAGCATAACTAGTTTTCAATTCGGTTTGTAATTAATTAGCTAAGTTAGTTAATTAGTTTACTTGTAATAATTAGCTTAGCTTAGATTAGCTTAACTTATTTATTCGGACCCTTCATCGCTAGGGCAAATGTTGTAATAAGTGTGTGTGTGTGCATGTCTTCCAATCCCCATTTCTTTCTCCCTTTTACTTATCAGCTTTTGATGGTTAGTTTAGGGCATATCTCGATTAGTATACGTTATGCTTTGCATGTTTGCATCATTCATTTGTATTGCATGCACCGAGCTCGGCGCATCATTCAAATTGCACTGTATTTCAATTCCTATTTGAATACATGTATCAAGTGTTGCATTCATATGCCATGACTAGATAGCTGAGCCTATTTAGTTGCATTTTGCATGTGTTGCATTAGGCATCTTGTATAGTTAGGATCATGCATTGATTTCTAACTAGCTTTTGTTTTGGCTCGGAGTACACTGTGAGTGTTTATGCTTTAGGATCCTTGCATGTGTGTAAGTAATTGCCATGATAGCAAGCTTACCATGAGGCTATGTGTTTATTTGATAAACTGCATGAACGCCTGTGGATGAAGGCTTGATTGCCTGAATTGGGACAACTCGACGATTGTGAGTTTTAAGCCCACTTTGCGAAGTGGAAAAATCATGTTTTAAAGCCCACCTGAAGGTGGCAAATCCGCATTTTAGCCTACTTACGAGTAGCACTTTCAAACCATTTTAAAAAACAAACATGAGTTGTTTTGTTCCAATCCTCGTGATTCAGTCTATACTTGTTTGCTGTGCGCATCACGTAGTAAAGATTAACTAAATAACCGGAATAAGAATACATGTGTTTTTAAAACAACATATCATGTTTAGTAGAGGCCAATCCTTTGATCGGGCGAGCGGGAGTGCTCATTTCATGACCTTCCCCCCTCGTACCCAAGTTCCCGAATTGAGGCAACTTTGGTGATAACGGACACGTGGCCTTAAGCACGAGTCAGGGTTTCCTAAATTTCTCAAAACAAAATATTTAGGTGGCGACTTTGTAATATGGCAAAGCAGTCCATGTTTGGCGCTTTTGGATTCAAAATTGATTTTTCAAAACCAGTTGCCGGATTTGGACTCTTTGGTGATTTATCAGTCTTACATTGCACTTTGTGAGATTAGATTCAGAACCATGATAGGAGTCCGAACTGTAGTAGCTAAGAACCCAATTCACGCCCTCTCCGAAAGGGGGGTGCGCGGAATGAGTTCTGGGCGGTCTACAATAGCACAACACAATTATGTATATATGGCAACCAAAATAAATATTATAGAATGTCTTAGGAATCATCACAAAATTTCTTAAGAATTCACACAGTTCTTCGTTCAACATTGTATGGTTAGACAAAAAAATGTGAAACCCATACCAAACGAAGTTCAACCATTACAATATTTTAATTGGTGCTATTTCATCGAGTTGGGAAAATATTTCGACAAGAATACCAGGGCTAAAAATGATTTTAAATTAGAGAAATAAATTTTGGAAGAAAATTGGTTTTCTGGGACAGTGAATTACATTAAACTCCAGCACAGGTGATCTTTGTTTGAAAAATAAAAAGGGGCCTCAAACGGTGTCTAAAAGAAGCATGGTTAGAACGGCTTGCTAAATATTTGAGTTTAGAACATATTTCCAGGAGAGTTTGAAGACTGAAAACCAGTGGAGGATGGTCAAATAATTTTTATATGAAAACTGGACAAATTCTGTCACATTTTGGAAAAATTGGCGTTTCACTCGCAATGTTTAATAAAAATTTATGAAACCAGAGGCATTTGAAAGGTAACTTAAAAATATAACTTTTCCAATTTGAATCACTTGAAAACTCATTCTGTAGAATAAACAGTGACTTGGTAAACTTAGCATTGCTGCTGTCTCCAAACAACAATGATGTTAAAAATATGTTTTGACCACGAAACATTGTCAAATAATTTTTTTCAATATCCTAGTACCATGAAAACATATTAAACTGACTCCAGTAGTTTCAGATTCTATGAAAATGTTCCCATGAGTTTGTTTGGGTTTATTCAAAATGAATTAAAAATTTGTTTTGCTGGAAGTTTATTAGTTTGCGAAAAACACACTTTGTATTCACCACGAATCACATGCAAGACCAAAAAAAAAAATGTTTCTTAATATTATTTCCATGTGAAACTCTAATCCTTCATATTTACTTTCATTAGTGGTAACAGAAAATAATATTTATGAAGAGTAAACACAAATTCATAAGCATGCAAGATTCGTTCAACAATAGAGAATATTTGAACACATAAGGAGCAAAATCAGTAGCTAAACCATCTAATCCATACTTTCAAGAAGAACCGAAATCACATAATCCTAAGATTATCATTCTATCCAAATGTAACATGCATTGAGCATTTGTGTATTATCAATATACACCCTTGCATATTTTTAATGTATAGATTTAGTTAAGAAAAACATCTAAGGGAGGATAGGGGTTGAGTATTTTTACCTCAATGAAGTAAAAAAAAAAACCCCAAGTCTTGAGCCTTTCTTCCCCTCTCTTCTCTCCTTTCCCTCTTGTTTTCTCTTCCTCTTTCTCTCCACACTTTCTTTTCTTTCACAGCCATGAGTATGTATTATGGCTGATGGTGAGGTGCCTTATGTAGGGAATATGGGAGCAACTTTTTGTTTTATTTTATTATTTCCTTTCTTTAGCAAAAAAAATTCTATTTGCTTGAAATTGCCATCCTATGCCATGCTTACTTCTCTAGGGATGTTGAGTGTGAAATTGGGAAAACAAGCATGCCTTGCATGCAGCAGAGCAGCCTCCATGCTTACTTCTCTAGGGATGTTGAGTGTGAAATTGGGAAAACAAGCATGCCTTGCATGCAGCAGAGTAGCCTAGGGAAAAAGAAGTGGCAGTCAACCACTTTTCTTGCAATTTGACCCCCTTTTTTTTTTTTTGAATTGAATTGAAATTGATGCGAATACAATATTAGTATATATATATATATATATATAACCTTTTTTTATTTTTATTTATTTCTTTATTATTATTATTATTATTATTATTAACTTGATGGTTTTCTTCCTACTAAACTCTAACTAGCTTATTTACTATTAATTTAATCCATTTAGTTTTCACAACTGCATTAGTTGTAGAATTTTATTTATTTATTTATTTTGTTATTTTTTTTCCATAGGATGATAAATAATATTATTTAAAGGAATTTAACATTGGTATTGATCATGATGTTATTAACACTAAAATTTGATAATTTAATAATCACTATTAATTGACTTAATATTGTTATTAACAAACTAATTAGTTGTCTAAAAATTTAGATTCTCACAGGTGTGACTTCAGAGCCTGGCATCCCTGGGTCATGTGTCTGGTTTCCTCATGGTAGGCATAGTGCTTTCTAGGGCTCTTACCAATGTATTCTGCCAGGACCTTCTGCGGTGCTCTGTAGTATGATTGATTCCTGATTCTCTCTAAAATCTTGTAAATGGGAATCTTGAAAACTATATTTACTGCCTATATTGCCCTTAAGCCTACCTCCGGTCTATCGGCGCCTCGGCTGCGTTTAGGTGAGCCGTTTCTATTCTCTTCTTTCATGGTGCTTGTTATTTTTGCCTTTCTGTCTTCCTCTGCCTTGGCATATTTTTCAATCCACGCCTTTAGTTTTTCCATATTCTTCGGGAGAGTCTTTGCAAGTGATTGCTAGAGTGGGCAATCATCATCCAAGTTGTTCTTAAAAGACACGACTGCAAGTTCCTGATTACAAGCCGAGATCCTGTCGTAAACCTCATAGTACCTCTTGGCGTAGGCCTTACGACTTTCACTATCGCTAATCTTTAAAGCCAATAGGGAGCCTACCCTCAGTGGTTGCAATCTGTTTATAACAAACCTGACCACAAACATCTCGGCCAAGCCTTTCCAACTCTTCGCACATCCTTTCGGGAGTTTATGAGACCAATCGGATGCTATTTCCCCAAATGACGATGGGAACACCTTACACAGTAGCTGCTCATTCCCACTCCACAAAGCCATTGAATTTAAGTATAAACAGATATAAAAGTTCAGGTCAAACTCACCATCATAGATCTGAAACCTCGGCATGCTAAACCTTTTCGGTGCTTTGAAAACATCCAACTCCACTGAGAATGGTGTCTTCGGCTGGGCGTTAGATGTGATCTCAGCATCGTGTCTCTTCCTACGGAGGTAATTTTTCAGGTCCTCCTTCGTTTGTCCGGGAGCTCAACTGTTAGTCAACTTCAGCCTTTTCGGCGCGATGCTTCCTATGTAAGGGTACGTTCTCTTGGACTTCTCCACGTCCCCTGCATCATCGAAATAAAGGCCTTGCCCATGGATCTGCCGAGATCCCTTGACGTAGGTACCCTTGGTTCGTGGTGTCCTTTGAGACTTCCTCCGCATTGACTCTATCCACCTGGCATCTCGTGATTGCCGATATGAATTTCCTTGTCGCTTAGCATGTTATGGGACAGTTGGTACTGCCTTCTGTCCTCCCTTTTGGGCATCGACTTTAGCTATTGGTGCCGGTGCATTTTGCAAGAGAAATGCTGGTTGCATCACATTGTTCTACATCATAAAGTTGACTACTGTAGACACCCCATTTTTGATTGTCCTCAAGACTTGGATGTTATCGTTTGAACACCCGATGATTGTGCTCTCTCGTGTTCGTTTTGAGTCCCTGAAGGTCTCGGCTGAGCGCCTTGCCTTGGAGCCTCTAATCTTGTCTGTTTTGTGCTTGGTTGTGGGCCAAGAGCTTGTTGCTTCACTTCTGGAGGAGAGAGTGACCTATCAACCATCCCCTTAGCCTGCTAGCCATGACTTGTGCCTGCCGGCCACCAGTGGTGGCCGATCAGCTATGTTGATGGCCGATTGGCTACATTGATGGCCGGCGGCCATTTTTCTCCTTTTTCAGATATTTGTTTGCCAGCTGTTGATCACTGATGCTCATCTTGATACACGTGTATGGAGGGATGAAGGCAAGCCTTTGGCTTGTTTTTCTATGTAATGGGGGGTCTCTCCCCCATTTGAGGGGTTACAAAAATTTGTGAGTAAATTTCCTCTCACTCTCTCTCTAGAATCCTCTCTCTCTTTCTATTTTGTGCTTGAAAGTGAGAGTTCTCTACACATTTGCACTAAGACCCTTAGCCAAACATCTTCATCTTGGAGCTGAGGTTCTTTGAGGCTTATTTGGAGCTCCTAAGGTTGGTTTGAGCTCAAAATTGCACCTATTTAGTGCTGTGCTTCAAAGGTATAAGACTTTACCTTATAAGCTTTGTTTTAGTTGCTTGCTTTGCCATCTTTTTACACTATTTTTGGCCTGGTTTTTAACTACACTATTTTTTAGGCCTTAACATGTTGGTTTGAGCCTATTTTGTGTTAGGGGGTTGTTTCTCCCTTTTATTCCTTAGCTTGTGAGCTTCTTACATCATCTTTTAACATACTAAAGTCAAACTTCTTTAAAACCATTGAATTCCAGGGGAATTTCAGTGGCAAAAACTTGGTTTTGAGGTCCAAAATAGGAGGGGGTGACCTCTCCTCCTTGTGTCTTGTTTGCAAGTGTAGATAGCCTAACATGTGACCATGTTTTTCTACCTTTTTGTGACTTGATCTTAGCATGTTTCAGCCTATAATTTGGCATGATTTAGCTCTATTTTGAGCTTTCTTGGTCATATGACTCATGTTTTGTATAGCTATAGTGTAAATGCCTTCACTAGCTTAGTGTTTTAAGGCCTCTAACATGTTTTGCATGAGATGATTGCATGTTGTAGCATCATTTAACATGTGATTTCATTGCATATAGCTCTATCACACTCTCACTTATTTCACTCTTTCTTTGCTTTTGAGAGTTGTGTTTTGAGCCTTGTTTGCGAGCTAACAAATGAGCATGTTTTTCTTGCCTTTTATGCTTCAATGTCAGCATGTTTTAGCCACTGTTTTAGCATGTTTCAGCTCTATTTTGAGCTGGTTTGGTCATTCGAGCTTGATATTGCATGCCTCTAGTGTAATACTCTTCACTAGTTTAATGCTTTTGGCTTTTGAACATGTTGTGCATGTGTTGCTTGCATGATTTAGTGCTATTTTTCATGCCATTTTAGCACTGAAAAGTCTGCAACCTCCCTCTATTCTTCACTTTTTTAATTTTCTTTGAAAGTGGTCTTGAGCCTCTTGTTGGCTTGAGTGTGAACTTGAGGCTCTCATGTCTAATGGTTTTAACCCTCTCTTGAGGGTTCCTTCTATCCAACATCATATGGCCTCTTTCATGCTCAAGACACTTGTGGTTTAGGCCACCTTTCCAATTAGAGGACTCTCACATTGGACTTAATCGGTTAAAGGACTAATCAGTAATCTAAAATGTGTAAACAAAACAAGGCAAGTAAAATTTGAGCAACATAAGCATGTTGTAGTTGCATTACATGTGTTCAATCGGACGTTATATTGAACACAAGGTAAATTGGTTCATTTCATACTCAAAGTGATGAAATGAGCCAATCTCCTTTGTCTCTATCACCATTGATCATGTATGATAGGGTAGTGGTCCTTCGAGCCTTATTTGTGCATTCATTGACTTTGTACAAGCTTGACTCTTTGGCCATCATGCATTGAAAATTCTTGATTGGTGGCTTGAGAGCCAAGAATTACACTCCTTTGAGCTTGAGAAATGATAAGGAGGGTAATAATACATATATTGTTTGAGAATACATTGCTTTGCCTCTGTTTGCTCTCTGTTGTAGCAAAAGGGAGAATTCCAGGAAAAGGGTGGCCGACAACCACTTATGGTAGCTGTAGACATCCCATTTTTGACCGCCCTTAAGACTTGGGCACCACTGATGTTTTGCTTGGCGGAGAAAGGTATGCAGGGAAAATGTTCAGTTTCTTCGGCAAGGAGAGAGGAAAATCCTTCAAAACACTTTGTTTAGGGGTTTGGAGTTGAAGAAGAGAGGAAAGGAAAGGAGAAAACTAGTTTGGGAGAAGTTCGGCATGGATCTGGGTAGAAGCGAGTTGAGCAGCCCTCGCTGAATCGGGCTCATCTGTCTGTACACTTGGAGTTAATCTATGAGGCCACCACCGTTGGAAAGAAAACTTTCGGGGCTTCATTTTTCATTCAAGAATCTCTCAAATCCGAGCCCGGAGGGCGGAGATATGATTGGTTGAAGTTAGGCATCATCCTGGTTGGACCGAAACTGAGAAGCCTTCACTAAAACAAGCATAACTTTTTGCAAGGTTGGAATTTTGATGCAAGGCTGGTTCCATTGGAAAGCTTACTTCCGGGGCTTCAATGTTGACACAAGATTGACCTGAAAAGGAGTTCATATGAAGAAGTTATGCCCGTTTGAAGTTGGACTTGCAGAGCAGATTTTTCCTGTCGACCGGCCAAAACAAATGGCCGACCGGCAAAATAGATGGCCGACCGGCAAGAAAAGATGGCCGACCGACCAAGTTTGCTAGCCGATGACCTTCCGGAGTATTCTACAGATTGAATGGATGCCAGCTGTGGCAGCTGGAATGCACAGACCCTGCTCCCCATGCACGTGTGTGGCTGTTTTGCACCCTTTGCACACCCTTTGAACCCCCTAACCTTCTAGAAGCTTGAACCCTTTGGCCAAGCTTGGCCAGCTATTTTAGCTTCCTCTAGAAGCCTTGAACCCCTTTGACCCCTTTCCCTTTACTTAGCTTGTAAGTTAAGTGCTCCCCTTGCTTATATAAGCACCATTCCTCTCCCTTTGTCTAGGTTGGATGGTTTAAAGCAAAAAAACCAGAGATATACCATGTATATCTGATATACATACATACATACATACAACCCTTGATCTCTCTCCATATCTCTCTCATTCAATCATTAAATACCCTTGTTCTTGGGCCATTTCTTCACCAACCCATAGCACCACACCCCTACACTTCATTCCAGCACATTGGAGGTCATTTGCAGAGGCTAGGAGCACCCAAACTTCAACCAAAAGCTGCTGGTTCATTGGTCTACAAAGGTGAGTCCTCTTCTTCCCTTTTCTAGCCTATTCTTGCATCATATCTAAGCCATAGTTGCTGTTTGCTGGTCTTCAAGGGTGAGTCCTCCTCTTCCCTTTTCTAGTCTTTTCTTGCTTCATATCTAAGCCATAGTTGCTTGCATTTTTGGGCTCCGACCCAAACTGTAAATCATCATATTTTGAGGTCCTCTTCTTGTTTGATTGAGGACCTCTTGCTGTTTGAGGACAGTAGCTTGCACTTGCTTCATTACCCCTCTTAAATGCCATTATCTTGCATGTTATTCTTGGCCTATACGTGATCTGTTTTGGAGCATGATGTAAACTGTAAATAGGCTTATTTTGAGCCCCTCTTCAACATTGAAGAAGGGCTCAACACTGTTTGGGACCTGCATGCTATACTTGCCTTTATACTCTCTTTTGGTCCCCATTTTTGCATGCTTTGGCAGCCCATTGTGCTTCCGTTTTTGATCTTTTTACAGGCCTAGAAAAGGTCTTATTTTGACCTTCTTAACATGTTTTATTAAGGGTCTTTAGCTGTTTGTTGAATATTTTGCACACTTTGTGTTATAGCCTCTTTTTGAGCCTCATTTTGCATTGCATTTCTAGCATGTTTGTATACTGTTTTTGGGTTTTTGCAGTTCTGTAAAGTGGCTTATTTTGGGCCCCTCTTCAATGTTGTTGAATGGCCCTAACCTGTTTGGAGTTAGCAGCTGTGAGTTGCTTCATAACCTCATGTTTAGGGCCATTTTTGCATGCCATTGTTGCCCTATCTTTGCTTGTTGTTTGGCCATGACTTGTACTAGAAAAATGCTTATTTTGAAGCTGTTTTGCTTCTGTCTTCATGCTCCATGTCCATATTGTGCATGCTTTGTATAGCTGTAAGCCATTTCGGGTGCCAAAAGTCCACCGGATTCAAAACTAGTTGAGATATTTTTGTAAGTGATTTTATCCCACTAGACACCGGATTCAAAACTAGTTGAGATATTTTTGTAAGTGATTTTATCCCACTAGACACCGGATTCAAAACTAGTTGAGATATTTTTGTAAGTGATTTTATCCCACTAGACACCGGATTCAAAACTAGTTGAGATATTTTTGTGAGTGATTTTTTGGAATAAAATTACTTGCATTAGGTGTGACTAGGTACCAGACTCTAATCTAGTCAGAGTGATCGTGATTGGTCGTTTGTTGTAAATGTTCACTAGTACCCGTGAAACTAGTGGTGTAATTATTATTTGAAGAATAGTGGAAAAATTTCCGAAGAGGATATTTGGAAAGTAGAAGTAAGTTTGGTCTGTTGAATCACTATAAATCGTTGTGTTTAGTTTTTTTTCTTTTTGTTTATTTTATTTTATTACTTTATTTTATATTGTTAAACATATTTATTTATTTATTATTTAAGTTAATTTTTAATTTAGTAATTTTTTAGTAACCCAATTCATTCCTTCTTAGATTGCCTACTTGAGATAATAGATTTAATTTTTTGACTTGTGAAATGATCTGGATTTTGGCGAAAATCCAAACAACCTGACCTAGGCCGGCCTAGTCTGGACCCCGGTGGGCTAAGTCAGGCCGAGCCTAACTTCCAACCCTAAAAACGTTGTGTTTAATGGAGGAGAGAGAGAGCCAAGGCCTGACACATGAAATATAATTAGTTAAATGCATATAAGTTTATAAGTTGTATTTATATACAACAATGGTAGGTATTATGAAATTTTTTTTATGAAAATAATCATAAAAGTTTTGTCACTCTTTGATTATATTTAGAATAAAGCACCACACACTAATCAAATAATCTAAGAATCATAAATCTTTCATGATCATTTTCATAAAAAATTTTTTATAATCCCTAATTTTTCTCATTTATATATAGTGACCAAAAAAAAAAGTTATGGTTGGTTGAAATATGATTAGTTATATTTTTTTTTTCATTATTTCATTCCTTCGACTTTCGCTTTCCACTAATTTTTGTTTTGAATCAAAGGAAAGCTAAGGTTATGTGGCTTCTCAGCAGTCTCCATTCAGAGCTGGTTACTTTGGAAATTGTAACCCGTGATTTGTCAAACTACCTTAATTGCTGATCACATATTGGATTCAGATCTGGTTACTTTGGAAGTTGTAACTGTGATTTACCCTAATTGCGGATCACATATTGGATTTCGAGGATTTCCTTATATATATCTATATTAATAAGTAGCACTTGCTGTTTAGGAGTTGTTTAGGATGATCTAAATAAGTGTATTTTTTGATTTTTTATGAAATATGAATTGAGTTTGAGTTTTTATAAAATATGAATTGAGTTTGAGTTGGGTTTGAAGTGATGGGTTAGAGATGTGATGTGACTTAAATAAGATAAAGTGACTTAAATAGGATAGTAACTTTTTGACTTTTTGTCTTTTTCAAGACATGCCAAACTTGGCCTAAGTTGCTTTGTATCTTTCATAAGTATCCGGTCTTTGTATTCTAAATTACGTAGCGTGTTATGGTACTATGCGATATATTGGTCGTGTTTGGTGTCCCCATTAAAACAGATTATAAATTATAGTTTAACAGATTATAAATTATAATTTTAATCAGAAGCTGTTAACCTGTTTGGTATAACTGTTGGATTATAAATTTAAGTTGCTGAGTAGTGTTTGTTAAATAAATTGTGAAGTAGCTTTTTCAATTAACTTTTATTTTTTATTATTCACTATTTGTCTATATTTCTCATAAAAAATAATAATAATATTTTATAGTCCATTTAGGTCTTTTTCTATTTTTAAAAAAATAAAAAATAAAAAAATCTAAGAGTATAACCGTAAATTAACATGTCCACAGCAGAAGCTGATAATCAGAAGTAAGGGGTGAGCAGCTTCTCAGAATTAGCTTTTTTGACTTAAAATAAGTTGTTAGAATTAGAAGCTGTTTGAAATAAGTTTTACCAAACAGTCCAAAATAACTTTTTAAAAGTCAAAAACTATAAGTTGGCTTAAAAAAGTCTCACCAAACACCCCCACTGTGGACTTGTCCCGAGCTCGTGTCATGAATCCGATTTATTTGTATTATAATATTTATTGAATAAATTACCTATAAAAAAAAATATTAATTGATTATCTATAATTTTAAAATAAGATCACATTTATTTTTTAAAAAATAAATAGTTAACGTAATTTTAATAATTTATTTTAAAATAGTTACAACTTGATCACAAGATTACACATGTTTAATTAACTTGAATTTTTACATGAATGATATACTCGACGAACTTTACAATATGAATGGTTTAGATAATCAAAATAGACTCGAAATAATGGTCTAATGGACCACACAGTATGGTGAAGGCACAACACGCACCCTATGGCCTTTCAGACTTTGGCTCTAGGAAATTTTATTTCCACACACTCTTTGATCTCTGTGCATATTATATCTCAATTTACATACTTATGATTTTGATTATATATTATATATTATTCTCATTTCACAGACTACGTATTTCAATTATAACCCTAACTCAAATCTTGTACACACACCACTTAAATAAAATTGGGACATTTACACACAAGTCCTGATTTATGAACTTATACTCCATTAAGTTCTAATTAAGATTTTTTTGACCTTAAAGTCCTATTAAATTTTTAATAGTCAGAACTGTCCTCCAAACAATGATTGTTCATCATTTATGATTATCTATAAAGGAACATGGTGATTTGACATTTATTTTGATTTTTAAAACTTTAAAACTATCAACTTTCAAATTTGAAAAAACTATAAAAAAAAAAAAATTATGTACCAAAGAAAAAAAATTGAAAAAAACTGTATTATTTTTGGTGTAAAATTAAAAATTTTGTGTCTATAAATGAGCATGATAATGGAGCGTTGATATGCAAAACTAAAACAAAAAACTTTAAAAATGAAAAAACTGATAATGTTCTCAGTTTTAAAACTGAAAAAAATTAATAATGTTCTCGGTTTTATTAGATAGTTAAATCAAACCAATAAGTAGAAGGGTAAAAACGTTTAATCTCATACTCTGTTTTTTTTCCTCAGTTAATAAAACAATTATCTGGAATATTACTATGCAAAATTAATAATGTTCTTAATTTTAAAAATTAGAAAAAGCTGATAATATTCTCATTTTTACTAAATAGGATTTATTGGTTCAAAAAATCTTAAATAGGACATAAGCTATTATAACATTTGTAAATAGGACTTTTAGATAATTAATTCAAAAAAAAAATAAAAAAAAATAGTGATGAACACTGAATTATTATTATTTTTTTTCAGTTACATATATAAGTGTGATTTTTTACATGCGTGCCAAATCTATAGCATAGGCATACATTTAAAAAAGTAATTTTATTTTCTTTTGCTTTGGTCTATTTCAGTGAAATTTGTGCAAGTCAACTAAGCAATTAAAAATTTGAAGTTGTGGTTATATATATATATATTGGTGGGTGTGTGCTCACTCGATGGATGCATTATTGAATTTGTAATTTGTAAATTTTGATTTTGATTTAAAAATGTATATATTGTGTGCCGCTCGAGTGCTGAAAATATTATTTCTCTGACCTTTCGTCTTGGGTTCAATCCCAAAATATGAGAAATAGGAGTCTTTTGAGAAGTTGGTAAAAAATCAACTTTCAACTTTTTACTTATTTTGGATCATATCACCTTTCACATAATTTACTCATAAAAAAATAAAATAATCTAAAAAAGTCAAAAAATTAACTTTTTACCAATTTTTCAAAACACTCCATAGACACCATGAGAAGCTCATCTAATTGCTATAAGGATATTTTGAGGGAAAAAAAAAATTGAGAAATAAACACCAAGTTCAACATTCTTTATAATAGTACTAGATGGTGTGCATATCTATGTGGGTGGGCAATTACAGAATTCTTAAATTTATATATGTGCGATTACAAAAGAAGATAATCGATTCTCGGACCGCCAATCACGCATTTCCATGCATGACGGCCCAAAGAATCAAGTGTGCAATTTTCATGTCAAATGAAATGCAAACCAAACAAACAAACCAAGGCCCAATTCCTATCACCAAGTCAAGGAACAAGGCATGCATGCGAGATGTTATGAAACCTAGGCATATAAGCTAAGGATGCAACATGGCATGGCAAGGCACTTATGCAAGCATACAAGCACACATGTAGCAATGCCAACTAATGGCAAGATGGACTTAGACATGATTTAGGCAGCTCTAATAAGGCCCAAAACAGTGGCTAAAGTGACCAAAACAAGGGACCAAAATACACATACACGCATGCACAAATGCTTAAGCATCAAAGGGCTATTTCTAAGCACATTTGAATGAAGCAATCATGGACAAATAGCATGCAAGGTAAGCATTGAAAATCATGTTAGGATGGTGTCAAACCAAGCAACAAGATAGGCTAAACATTAGCATGCAAATGGTCCAAGTACTTGAAGCAAGTCAAGGGGACTTGAACCATGGCTAAGCCAACCAAGCCTCACAAGGCTAAGAGGGCTTAAGATAGGTTCAAGACAGACCTAGACTATGCCAAGGGGGCCCCCTAGATGACATCTAAGTGGCTTAATTTCAAAGCATGCACAATGGCCAAAACATGGAACATGCTACACAAGCTTTCAAGGCATTAAAGATGCGTCCAAGGTAAACATATAGGCATGCAAATGGGACTGAAATGACATAGTGGATGGTTCCAAATCACCAAATCAATGCGAAAATGTCATGCTATACATTCACATACTTCAGGCCAACAAGCCGGAATGCAAAGAGGCTATACTAAGCATGCCAAATCTGACCCAAACAACTATGGACAGACCTAGAACATAGCAAAATACGCACAAAAACTTCACAAGACTAAGCCTAAAACATGCTTGAACAAGGGCTAACAACCTAAGGCATATTAAGGCAATAACAAGGCATTACATGGTAGGTATGCTAAGCATGCATGGTGTACCAAAACCAACAAAAGACAGAGGTATGTTATGACATATTAAGCATAAAAAACAGCCAAGGCATGGTCAACATGAAGCTTAGCTAGATGCTCCCTCAAGAGGCCAAAAATGGTCCGTTTCAAGGACAACAAGGAGAGGGGATGGCCCTCCCCTTTTGGAGACTTCAAGGCACCATCTTCACCACTGAAATCCCTCAAGATTTCAGTGGTGAAGAGGCCCAAACACCAAAGTCTCGAAACTTGCACAAAATAGCACAAAATGAGGCCTTTCAAGGCCTAAGAGGGATCAAACACCTCCAAACCACAAAACACTCTAAACAAAAAATTTAGAGGGCCTAAAAACAGAACTTTTTTGTATTACACACTAAGCTCAAAAACGATTTTAAGATAGGCAAAAACAAGATGCAAAAATGGGGTAAAAAGGGGTAAGATTCTTACCCTTGAAGACCTCTTCAACAATGATGCTCCAACAGCTCATTCTAGGTTGAAAACAGCTCCAAAACTTCAAAACCAACCTCTTAGAACCTCAGTAGCTAAGTGAAGGTGAAACACTATGTGCTTGTGTGCAATAGTAAGACACAAACACACTAAAACACACACAAGAGGGAGATATAGAGATAGAAAGTGTATGGTTTCTAACCCTAGAACTCATGAACCCTAAAAATGGCTATCTAAGCTCTCCAAAATATCTCAAGTGTCTAACCCTTGCAACAAGAGAGAAGACCCTCTCTTATAGAGCTTATTGTCTTGTAAAGCTTACAAGACAAGCTTCTAAAGACAATGTTCAGAGATCAAAGCAAAGTGCAAACAGAGGCATCCAAAGGCAAGGCGGTGGATTTTCGGAAGGAAGCCAACTAAGCATGCATACATCCTTCGCCCGCGAGGCCACTTTATTGCTTTATTAGCTAGTTGTAGCTAATTAATACATGTGTTGTAATTAATTAGTTTAATATTTTTTGTAATATATTAATTAGCTTAGCATAGCTAGTTATTCAATTGTGTTGCAATTAATTAGCTTAGAATAGTTAATTAGTTCGTTTTGTAATAATTAGCTTAGCTTAGTGTAGCTTAGCTTATTTATTCGGACCTTCCTTCATGAGGGCGCAATGTTGTAATAAGCGTGCGTGCGTGTGTGTATGTCTTCCAACCCCACGTCTTTCTCCCTTTTATTTAACTGCTTTCTATGGTTAGATTAGGGACATTTTCAGATTAGCATACCTTATGCTTGCATGCTTGCATCATTCATTTGTCTTGCATGCACCGAGGCTCGGTGCATCATTCAAATTGCATCGTATTTCAATACTTATTTGAATACGTGTTTCAAAGCATATTATCAAATTGTTGCATTTATATGCTATCTTAGTAGCCGAGCCTATTAATTGTTTTATTGCATGTATTGCATTAGGGATCTTAGCATAGCTAGGATCATGCATTATTTCTAACTAGCTTTTGTTTTGGCTTGGAGTACACTGTAAGTTTTACGCTTTAGCATACTTGCATGAGTGTGAGTGTTGCCATGTTTCGCATGCTTGCCATGAGACTATTTGCTTAAGTGATTAACTGTGGATGAAGGCTTGGTTGTTTGAATTGAAACAATTCGATGATTGTGAATTTTAAGCCTGCTTTGCGAAGTGGCAAATCATGTTTTAAGCCCACTTGAGGGTGGCAAATCCGCGTTTTAGCCCACACGAGGGTGGCAAATTCAGGCCATTTTCGAAAGCAAACATGAGTTGAATTCGTTCAAATTCTTGCGATTTTAGTCTATACTTGCTTGTGTGCGTCACATAGTAAAGTTAGCTAATAACTGGATAAGAACACATGAGGTTTATAAAACATCATATCATGATAGTAGAGGCCGATCTTTGATCGGTCGAGCGGGGGTGCTCATTTCAGGACCTTCCCCTCTCGTACCCAAGTTCCCGAGTCGAGGCAACTTTGGTGATGACGGACACGTGGCCTTTGGCATGAGTTAGGGTTTCCTAAATTTTCCAAAAACAAAATATTTAGATGGCAACTCTGTAATCTGGCAAAGCAGTCCAGTTTTGGCAATATTTGATTTAAAATCTAATTTTTCAAAATGATCTACCAGATTAGACTCTTTGGTGTTTATCAGTCTCATATTTCACTT
This sequence comes from Camellia sinensis, assembly GCF_004153795.1. Taxonomy (NCBI): domain Eukaryota; kingdom Viridiplantae; phylum Streptophyta; class Magnoliopsida; order Ericales; family Theaceae; genus Camellia; species Camellia sinensis. Next base: position 627,348 of record NW_021027216.1, on the reverse strand, counting down.
TGTGAGATTAGATTCAGAACCGTGACAGGAGTCCGAACTGTAGGACCAATTCGAGCTCTCCGAAAGGGGGCGCGAAGAAAGCCGAGTCTACAACTACTGTCTACAAGTCTGTCGACTTCTTCACCATTTCCTTTAACTCTTCATCCCTTCTCAAGCATCTATCATTCCATACCTGAAGATCGCCTTCATGGTAGTACTCATCTCGGTTGCCTTTCATATTCCCATTTCGATCCCGGACGACATTGGTCACCTTGGGATCTACCCCATGCACTTCTTCATTGTTGTTTCCCCCTCCAATATTGGAATCCATGTGTTCCTCCTCCTCACCGTGAATGTCGTCCTTCATCTTCACTTCCTGTCTATTGTTTGCCATCTATCCTTACTAAATTCCCACAGACTGTGCCAAATTGTGGGTGTCGATTTATGACTTTACAACTAAATAGGGAACTTAGCTGGAGAGCACGTAGCAGAATAGACAAGCACCTACCAACAAGAAGACAAGAATACCTCGGTGGCTCGTCCACCTAGGGGCATTCCAACGATCAAGTTAGTCAATCTTATCTCTCAAAGATATCAAACAAGTACTTAATGCACAAGTAAAAGCATACCTTAGACCCACGGGGGTGCCTCACATTTATAGCCAACAGTGCCCTAGTCCCCTAGAAAGTCTCACTTCCTAGGACTTAAGCACAATGTTTACCTCGGACTCTTAGCTAGATAGGGATAAACTCCTCGAGAGCCTTATCATTATCTAGACTAAGTGTCCTCTCTTATCTAGGACTCCTGTCCCCTATCCAAATATCTCGGATTCCGGCATTGCCACATCGAACCTCGGCAACGTGCCTAGCCCACGTGGCGCTTCAGCCGACTCCTTAGCGGCACCTCGGCCACGTGGCGTCATTCTCAAAATACATCCCCACAGAAAGCAATAATTAGCTTTACTTACTTCCACTAGTATGGAGAATGTTGAACAAAAGTATAAATAAATTTAATGTTTTTTAAAAATTTAATAAATTTGATATTTTCTTTTATGTGGACAAAAATACCCCATTCTCGGGGTATGAAATTGATGGTAAATTTTTTAACTATTACAATGTAATGTTAAAAAAATAATAATTAATTAAAATTAAAAAAAAAAACTAAAATTGTCATGTGAGAGCCCAACAAACTTTTATGATAAATGGTTATTTAATTGTTGACCATTTATTCTTAATTTTATGTACTGTATCTTTCATTATTTTTATAACAAGTTAATCCAAATTAGAAAGACCTGGATATTATTTTTGTGTGGTTGAATTTTCAAAACTTATTTTGAAAAATTAAAAATAAATTTAATAAAAATAAATACAAACAAAAAAAAAATGTTTTCAGACTTTTAAAAATTATTTCTATACCAATAAATAAATAAATAAAATTTTAAAATGAAAAAGAAAAACAATAAGAGTGTTTTGGGCTTATTATAAAAAAAACAACTATTTAATTTAGACAACATTTAAATTTTTACAACTTCCTATACAATTTTTACAACTTCCTATACTAATGAAGGTAGTTGTACCAATTTAATGCTTAATAGGCATTTTACCTATCTAAACATTACTATAGAGTGTACATTTACTTTGCCTATTAACTATTTCATGTTTTTACTCCAACCATGCTCTTTATTTTAGCTATTCATCCAAATACTATTAATTTTATAGAATGTCACATCAGCAACAAAGATGGAGGGAAATGATCCTAATGAGTAAATACATTTTGCCTAGCCTTTGAAGGTTAGCTACATGTAACTAGTGAATGTGAGTTGAGCTAAAATGCCTAATCATATGACTAGTGCATTGGAGTTGAAAAAAGTGAGTTATACTAGATATTTTGACTAAAAAACATTATATGTCTAGTGGGTTGGAGATGCTATGTTAACAAAAGCCTTAATACTTCACATGTTAAGAGTTTGAAAATATTTTGACTTAACCAACTCAAAGGGATGAGATTGATGAGAATGTTGTTGGGAATATTGGAGAGCATTGAGGTTCTTTTTGGAAATTCTTTAATTTTAAAATATTGAACACTTGAGAAAGATGAAAAATATTTATCATGTTGAGGTATTGAGAATTGTTGATAGAAATATATGTTATTTTTGGCATTATGAAAATTCTGGGTGAATTCTTGTGCATGAATAAAAATGGAAGATTGATGAAATTTTTTTAAGAATATTATGATTCTTGGTTGAGTTGGGAAAGAGGAGATTGAACATGTGATTGTTATTCCTATGTTGAAATAATTGAAAATATGAGATTATGAGTTATACTTGTCCTCTTGAAATTTATATTTTGTATAGAGATAATTGTTCGGGCAACCGTAAAAGGTAGTATTGATTATTGTAGAAATTACATGTGAAATAAGTAAATGGAAATATTTACAAATTCATGCATGGCATTGAACATTGCATAATCTCATGATTTAATCCTCGCATTAGATTTAAGAAATTGATTATTTTTCAAATCGATTCATTAGGAATATTTAAAATGTGTTGAGTTATGGGGTAAATACGTTTGGTAAGTCCAGATAGGGGTATAGATTGGTATTGTTTAAGTTGGCTTGAGTGTCAAGGGTGAAAGACCCAAAACACGCGCGGAGTAGGTACCACGTGCCTTCTGGTTGGGACCGGTAAAGTGGAGATTGGTAGTGCTAGTTATGCCTACTTATAGACACCAGTCTACGAATTACCAGTGTCGTATTTACCGCCTCTTGTTCTATCGAACGGATCTTTGAATTGGTTATGTTTTTGAACAAGTGCATGGAGTGAGAATTTCAAAATGGGAAAATCTATGATTTTAGAAATGGCATCTCATATGCATTGCACCTCATGATATTGTTAAACTGCATGCACTTTATTTAGATTATCTCTACTGGGCTTTATGCTCATCCCTTAGTAGAAACCATTTTTTAGGCGATTGTGGTGTGCCTTCGCCGAAGTGAAGGTGTGGAGGATCTTTTTGGAGCACAAGGCTCAGTTATTTATTTGTTTTGTTTTGTTATGCAAGCTAAGGGCTATCTGTGTATGGGTTTGAAAACTATAGCGATTCTGGTTTAAGACCTGACCCATTTGATATTCTAGATTTCAGTTTCATTGTTTTGTATTGTTGTTCATGTCTTATTTCCCTTATACCTCTTTGAGTTTGGCTTTTGGGTTTGTAGACACCCCATTTTTGACTGCCTCTAAGACTTGGGCGCCTCAGGTTGATCACTTGACGATGAAAAGATACGTTGTACAAACGTTCGATTTCCTTCACAAGAGGCTTCAGTTTTGAGTTTCTAAATCCCAACCTTACACCCCATTTTTGACTAAAACTGTTTTAAACCAAAACTATTTTAGACCTTAAAACCCTATTTTTCAAAATATTTTTTCAAATGCTTCTATGATGTTCTGAGGCTCGTATTTCGATTAAAATATTGCACTTTTCGGTAAACCAAGCAAGGAAAAAATGGAAGTGAGGTGAACTCTTTAAAAAAATCTTTAAAAACATCTTATTTGTAGCTTTAGAGTTGAAGGAAATAGGAGGGGTTGGAAGAAAACTAGTTGGGGAAAAGGTTGGGCATCAAGCCGTTAAGAAATAAATGAGCAGCCTTCACTAAAATAGGCAGATATCTTTTTACATTTAGAATTTAGATGTGAAGCTACCACCATTGGAAAGTAGACTTCTGGAGATTCAATTTAGACTGGAGAATTACCTAAAACTGAGTCTGGATGAGGAAGATATGCCCGTTTAAAGTCGGGCTTGAAAAACAGTTTTTCTTGCAAGTAGTTAGCCGACCACTAAGTAGTAGACCAGTTGATAAAAATTCTGGCCAATTCAAGTGCCCGGACGGCCAATGTCCCGGTTGGCCGATTTTGGTGGCCGGCCGTCCCCCAAGTGGCCGGCCGACCGACCAAGTTTCTCGGCAGAGCAGATATTTTGCTGCCAGCTGTTCTCACAGGTGCATGCACTGCACCAGCTATCTCTATACGGATATTTATGAGATAGTGACATATTTTTCTATATATACTTGACCTTCCCTTATATTTTCAAGGTTAGAAAAAAATTACAAAAGCTCAAATTCATGAAAAGCTCTCTCCCTCTCTATCTTGCAACACACACACACACACACACACACACACACACACACACACACTACCCATACACTTCCTAAACCAAATATTTGAGGCTCTTTGCTGAGATTCTTGAGCTAAAATTTCAGCTCTTGAAAGTGGATATCTTGTGGTTTGTGAACAAAAGAGTAACTCCGTTTCAAGAGGTATAACTTTGGCCTTCTTTGCACTACTTCTGCCCTCTTTTTCTTTGCTATTTTTGGACTGTTTTTACATGTTTTAATGGGCTGAAACTTGTGGTTTAAAGTTACCAAAAGTGGAGGGGTTAATCCCCCTTTTCTTGAACCTTGTTATCTAAGCTTTTACCCTTGTGTTTCCCACTTGATTCTTAACTTTTGGCCACTGATTTTCAGAGTTTTAAGAGGATAAAACATGTGATTTTAAGGTCCAAAAAGTGAAGAGGTTAGCCACCCTTCCTTAGTCTTACTTACTAGTTTTTTTCTCACTTATTTATCTGATTTTAGCCACTATATTTTTAGGCTATTTTTGGACTTTTTTGGACTATTTTCAGAGACTAAAATATGTGGTTTTGAGGTCCAAAAAGTGAAGGGGTAGTTAGGCTTGTTTACTAGCTTTATTTCTCTCATATTTTATCTCACTTTTTTAAGCTTTTCAAACCTATTTTCCAATACTATTTTGCTATTTTTAGGACTGTTTTAGTGTGTTTTCTTATTTATACTTTGAATATTCGGCTTTTGTTGTTGTAAGTCCTCATAGGTTTGGTGGTTTAGACCTTAGACACCAACCTATTTGACTTGATAGCTTTTATTTCATGCTTTTCATACATGTACTCATACTTGCAATAATCACCTCTGCAACCTCCCTTTTTTCTTGGTTTTCTTTGTTTGAGAGTCGTTTCAAATGAGAGTAATTTGAGGCATATGAAAGAGACCCTTCCATGCTTAATGGGTTAATCTCTTCAGAGGTTCGTTACCAAGACATTATATCTCTCTCATGCCAAGAACAACTCCTTGTTTGACACTTCTCTTCATTTAGTGGACATAACTTTCATTTTGGACTAAAATGATTAAAGAATGGAAAGGTAATTAAAAAGGGGTAATAAAAATGAACTAAAAGAAGCAAGAGAATAAAATCAAGTTGGGTTCAATCGAACGTTAATTGAACACATTGAGTCTTAAGTCATTTCATACTCTTTAGTGATGATAATGGTTCAAGAATCAATGTCTACCACTTCTCTTGAGGTAACTCCATGACAGGGAGCAGGTTGTTTTTGTTGGTATTTCATTTTCATTCATTAAGCCTTTGTCTCATCGATTCATAGATCATCATGCAACAACCTTGCGACCATTGATGATTTGTAAATTGATTATACTCGTCCCTTGATCAATTTCATGATAGAGAGAGGCATAGAGGATAAACATTCACTGGAAACACTCTGTTTTTTCTCTGTTTCTATTTTGTTGCAGTAGGGCAGTACCAAAAATTAGTAGCCGGGCGGCCACCCTTGAAATCGGCCGACCATTTTCCTTGGCCAGCCGGCCACTTCTTGTTGAGCAAACAGTGAGATTTTTCTTGCAAAACAGAGTAGGAGCTGAGGCAAAAATAGAATTATTTTCTGACTGTGGACATAACAGAATTAGGGAGCAAAACAGAGGCATTTTCGGGGGGATGTTCTCGGTTGCATGTGTGGTTCTTCAGTTCCCGCGCAAATTAGATTTCATATAATGTGTTGTAATTAATTAGCTTTCAATTTGTAATAGCTAGTTACTTAGTTAATTATTTTCGTGTTGTAACTAATTAGTTAGTTTAATTCTAATTTGTAATAAGTAGTTAGTGTAGTTAATCCATTTCTTTGGTAATGTAATAATTAGTTAATTAGTGCATTCATTCGAACCCTTTTGCATAAAGGCAAAACTGTAATATTGTGTATATCTTCCACTCCCCGTTTCTTTTTCCCTTTTATTTACTTGCTTATGATGGATATCATATAGTATCGTGTTTTCTTTAGCATTTTTCATGACTTGCATCCATTTGTCTTGCATACATAAAGGTTCGGCTCATCATATTAATCAATGCCAATTTCAAAGTCCTTACTTGAATACGTGCTTAACTGCATGCTATAAATTGATTCACATGCCATACTAGTAGCCAAGCCTATTAATTGCATGTTGTATGTGTTACATTAGTCATCTTGCATAGTAGAGCATGCATTTTTCTAATGATTTTATTTCCTATGGCTTGCCTCGATTGAGTACTAGGTGAGCATTTTCGCTTTAGCATATTACATACGTATGATTATTTCCATGAAAAGCATAATACCATGAGGCTACATGTTTATTTGATATATCTCTTGAATGCCTGTGGATGAAGGCTATTTGCTTAAACTGGGATAATTTGATCAAAGTACATATGAGCCCACTTTTTTCAAGTGACACATATTCAAACAAACATGAAATCAAAGCATTCCCAAATTGAGCGAATTAGTCTATACTTGTGTGCATCACCTAGTAAAGATAGCAAAATAATCAAAACAAGAGCATATACTGTACATAAAAATCATATCATGATTAATAGAGACCGATCTTTGATCGAGTGAGTGGAGTGCTCAATTCATGACCTTCCCCTCTCATACCTAAGTTCCCGAGCCGAGACACATCGATGATGACGGGCAAGTGGCCTTTGGCACGAGTCACAGATTTCCTGAATTCCCCAAAAATATTTAGGTGGCGATTCTGAAATCTAGCAATGCAGTCCATTTTTGGCATTTTTGATTCAAAATTGATTTTTCAAAAGATTTTTCGGATTTGGACTCATTTGTGTTTATCTGTGTCACATTGCACTTGTGAAACCAGATTCTGAACCACGGGAGTCTGAATTGTAGGGCTAATTGTATCCGAGAGGAGCACGAAAAGCAAGCTACAGGGTTGTGTTAGTTGCATTTGGAACAAGTTGGTACCTTGTTTTTCAAAAACCTTGTTGCCCAGTGTAGACATCCCATTTTTGACCGCCCAAAAGACTTAGGCGCTTGGTTCGATGCACTCGATGATGAAAGTTGAATTATGAATTTGCAACGATTCGGATTCTGTTAGGCTTTTTATATAACTTCAAATCTTCAACATTTACCTTGTTTGAACCTGTGGGTTTTATTTTTGGACCTTTTCCCAGCCTGAGTTGAGTTTGAACCAAAAAAACAGGGGAGGCCATCAAAGCCCGGTCGTGCATCAGTGATGGCCGGCCGTGGCTATGAATGGCCGGCCAGCCCTCGATAGCGATAAACACTATTCTGGGCGGGAGCCCGCCAGCTGTCTATTTTTGAAGATATTTATCACCTTTTGAGCTTGAATTCTATATAAACGAAGCTCTAAGATTGTTTTGAGAGTTGAACAAAATTTAGAAACCATATATGCACTTTGAGAGCCCCTTCCTCCTCCTTCTTCCATGGCAAGCAAGCTTTGAGCTAACCTAACTTCCTTGTGTCTTCTCTATACTCCATACACAACCTTGTCTTAGTACCCTAGAGCCTTGGTTGACCTTGGAGAAGCATAATTCAAGCTTGAGAGTGAGTTGAAACCAAGTTTGGATCATCAACAATAAGCTTACTTGAAAGGTATAAGCTTGTTATCTTTTCTCTTGCTTTCATTTCTATCACTTGCTTCATAGTTCTTGCTGTTTTGTACTGTTTTGAGCCTATTTGAAGTGTTTAAGGTTGGGTTTGAAGAGTTACCAAAAGGGTAGAGAGAGCTTGCTCTATCTATACCTTTACTTATAACTCAAACCTTCTATTTCTCTACTATTTTCCTTTGATATTTACACTGATTTTTAGAGTTTTCAAAAGGCTAAAAATTATGTTTTGAGGTGTTAAAAGTAGAGGGGTTAGCCACCCCTCCTTCTTCTTGCTTACTAGCCTTAATTATTCTCTTTATGGTTTGGCTTTTCAAGCTATTTTCATGCATGTTTAGCCTCTGTTTTCCATGTATTAAGGGCTGTTTTAGGGCTATCTAAGCCTTTTCAATTAGTTCATGCCATGTTTAATTCATTTGTGGTCTCATAAGTTAGCATATGTAACTTGATGCATGTTGTTCCCAGCTTTCTTTTACTCATCTTCATGTTAAAAGCTTCATTTCAACAATCAATCCACCATCCATCTTTTTTTTTTATTTTTTATTTTTTAATGCTTGAGAATGATTTCAACCGATTGAGGTTGTTCAAGATATGTAAGAGAGACTTCTACCTAATGGCTTAATCTTTTTGAAGATTCATTGCCAATGATATAGTCTTTCTCTCATGCTTTCGAAGGACCTCTTGTTTGACATTACTTCTTGTTTAGAGGACTTAACATCACTATGGACCAATAGACTAAAGAATGGCAAGGCCTAATACAAAATTGGTTTAAAACTTGGATCAACACACATAAAGAAAGTGGCTTGAATTGCTTTAACTTGGCCGGACGTTATGCCAAGTTACTTGTGTCAAGAGTCGTCATATGCTAATCCATGGCATTTTGACGATTCTTGAAGCGTTGCAACTTCCCTCTTTGAGTTCATACTATGACAAGAGGGAGGGGTGGTCTTACTCTTTACATTTTATTAACTTTTGTCCAAAATTGCATCTGAGACCATCAAGCAATCATGTTGCTCATTGATGGCTTTGGAATTAATTGCTACCTTCTTTCAAGGCTTTCCTATTACAGAAAAGGAAGAAAGGACAAACAGAGCTTGAGAATGCTCTGTCTGCACTGATTTCGCCTCAGAACACAAAAACAGAGCTTTGTACCAAATTGATGCACGCTCGGTCATCTGTGGACCCGGTTGGCTGTCGGTGATGCATGGCTGGCCCTCGGTGTGTGTCCAGCAGTGTAGTTTTGTAGAAACAGAGGCAGTGGCTTAAGGTGAAACAGAGGCAACTTGGGCAGACAGAATATCTTCCAAGCGTTGCGCATGCAACCTTCGTCCATCTTCCAATACGCTCTTATCAAATGCAATTAATTGTTTGTAATTAATTAGTGATAGCTGATTGATTAATGTAAGTGTTGTAATAATTAGTTAAGTAGTTTAGCTAATTTTATTGGTTTTGTAATAATTAACTTAATTAGCTTCACTTAGCTTAGCGTAGTCGGATAGCTAGTTCATTCATTTAGACTCTCCTTTGTGAGAGCGCAATGTAATAATGTGTATATCTTCCAACCCCACGTCTTTCTCCTTTTTATTTATCTGCTTTTGATGGTTAGATTAGGAGCATCATGTTTCGATTAACATTCTCCATCTTTGCATCCATTCATTTGTATTACATGCACCGAGGCTCGGTTCATCATTCAAACTTGAATTGTCATTTATTACGTCGTTGAATATATGTTTAAACGCATGCTACGAAATTGTTGCAAATAAACATATTAAGTAGTCGAGCCTATTTAGTTGCATTATTGCATGTTGCATTAGCCATCTTGTATAGTTAGGATCATGCATACTTTTCCAACTCTTTTGTTTATCTTCTCTTGGAGTACTAGGTGAGTTTTTAGTGCTTTAGCATACTTGCGTGAGTGTGAGTGATTGCCATGACTAGCATGCTTTCCATGAGGCTAAATGCTTAAATGATAAACTGTTTGAGTGCTTGTGGATGAAGGCTTGTTGCTTGAATTGGAATGATTTAATAAATGTACATTTAAGCCCACTTTGTCAAGTGGCAAATTCATAAACTTTAAGCCCACTTTGTTAAGTGGCAAAATCAAACTCTTTTCGAAAAACAAACATGAAATTGAATTGTCCAATTTAGGCAAACCGGTCTATACTTGCTTGTGCGCATCACATAGTAAATGCTAGCCTAATAAACTGGAACAAGAGCATATAATGTTGATAAAAAATCGTATCATGATTAGTAGAGGCCGATCTTTGATCGGGCGAGCGGGGGTGCTCAATCCATGACCTTCTCCTCTTGTACCTAAGTTCCCAAGCCGAGACAATCTTGGTGATAACGGGCACGTAGCCTTTGGCACGAGTCATGGGTTTCCTAAATTTACCCAAAATAAAATATTTAGGTGGCGACTTTGTATCTGGCAAAGCAGTCCAATTTTGGCATTTTTGATTCAAAATCAATTTTTCAAAGGATTTGCCAGATTTGGACTCTTTGGTGTTTATCAATTTCACATTGCATTTGTGAGATTAGATTCAGAACTGCAGGAGTCCAAACTGTAGGTCTTGTTTCGAACTTCCGAAAAAAAGGGCGCGAAAAAGCCGAGCTACACCCAAAATTTTGCTTCTACGATCAAGCGTCACTTCTTGCGCTCGAGTGGTCTTTGTGAACTTTTAGTACTTTTGCAGGTCTGCAAAACTACTAGGAATTGGTATTCTTCGCTCAAGCGGGTGTTGCTTGAGCGACCCTTGTTGCGATCGAGCGTTGGTCTTCTGTCTGTAAAATTTCTAAGAGTTTGTATTCTTCGTTCGAGCATCACTTCCTACGCTCGAACGGTGATTATTTTTGTGTCTTACGCTCGAGCGTCACATCTTGCGCTCGAGCGGACTGCACGTATATTAGTTCGTAAAAGTCACTTTTTACATCACTTTTTCATTTCTCTCTCTCTCTCTCTCTCTCTCTCTCTCTAAACTTTCTAAAAACCCTAAGTTGAGACCCTCTCTCTCTAAAACTCATCTTTAACTCTCAAATACACTATCATCCATTGATCTCTGCACCCTACTCCCTTTGTTAAAAAGGTAGAGCTCACCTAGAGCTTCGTTTTCATCTGAATAGAGTTGGGTTTCAGCTTTATCTGAGTTTCATTCGTGTTTGTCTTGTCTTCTAGCTTTGAGGTAGGGATCCTCTGTACTCTTTTATGATTTTTAACTTAGCTATTTGTTTTTATAAAATAATCTTGTGGTTTTGGAGGATTTTGAACAAACTTAGGGTTTTGGTTTAAAATCAAAAGAGGGTTTTTGTTTTGGAGGATTTTGAACAAACTTAGGGTTTTGGTTTAAAATCAAAAGAGGGTTTTTCAAATGGATGTATTGAAAATGGTTGTGGGAGCGAAAATGAGGTTGAGTTGTGATAAAATTATTGTTTTAATACTTGGAATGGATTTTGGAAGAAAAAGGGGTTTTTCCCTAAATGTCTCAAATGTTTATTGTGTATAAATAAATGGAATTGATGTTGGAAATGTAAAATTGAATGGATATTGATATGGATGGTGGAGTTGGATATGTATTATCACTTATATCTTGAAATTTGGAAAGTTTATCCGTATTAGAGATTTTATATCTGTTTAGAAATATCTGTTTTGGGCTATCGGTGGAGGATAGCTATGATTGTTATAGAAATTGCATGAGGATTAGGTGAATTGAAACTAATTTATCATCCATTTGCATTGAACATTATCACATCTTGATACATTGTACATGTATAACGTTTTGGAGAAAAATGGGTGAATCTAGAAAGGGGATGTATTCCATTGAATTAAGTTGGCTTGTGTGTCTAGGGTGAAAATCTTGAAAACTGCGCATATACATGGGTTTCGATTCTCGCGGATGAAAATCCATGAAATGGTGGAAGTAGTGCTTGTATAGCCTACATTTACATGGGTGCTGGTTACGGTTTCCCATAAACGAAATATCCGTGAAAGCTTGTATAGCCTACCTCTCTTTTGATTTTAAACCAAAACCCTAGGTTTGTTCAAAATCTCCTCAAGTTTCAATATTTCTTACACATCAACAAATAACTAAGTTAAAACTCATAGAAGAGTGTAGAAAGTTCCTACCTCGAAGCTAGAGATCAAGGAGAGAGTGGAGTAACCTCAAATGAACCGAAACCAACTTTTGTTCCGATGAAAAGAGAGTCCACCGCATGCTCTACCTTTTTAACAAAGGCACATAGGTGGAGAAACCACTAGATCTAGATGAGAATGTAGAGAGAATGTAGGTTTTAGAGAGAGAGGGTCTCAACTTTTGGGTTTTGAGAGAAAAGATATGAAGAGGTGATGTATAAAGTCACTTTCACAAACTGATATATGCACAGTCCGTTCGAGCACAAGAAGTGACACTCGAGTGTCAGGCACACTAAGTTGTTCAACTCGAGCGTAAAAAGTGCTGCTTGAGCGCAGAATGCACACTCCTAGAAGTTTTTCAGACAATAGACCAACGCTTGAGCGCAAGAAAGGCTGCTCGAGCTGAGCCCGCTTGAGCAGAGAAGGAACCGCTCAAGCGCAGATGTAGACACCTCATTTTTGACCGCCCTTAGGACTTGGACGCCACCGATTGATCACCCAATGATGAAAGTTTTCCGTAGTATGAACGTTCGATTTCCTCAGCAAAGAGCCCCTGTTTTGAGCCTCTTAGGACTATTTTTATCTGTTAGTTTCATTTATGCTTTATATAGTATGCTTGTAGTGTAATAGTCTTCATAGGTTTGGTATTTTAGGCATCAGACACCAACCTATTTGAGTTGATAGCATTTATTTCAAGCTTTCCATACTTGTGTTCATGGCATAAACACCTCTGCATCCTCCCTCATTTATTGGCTTTTTTTTTTTAATCTCTTTGAGGGTTGCTTCAACCGAGTATTGTTTAAGCTTGAGGAAGAGGTCACTCCATGATTAATGGTTTAATCCCATCGAGGGTTCATTACCAAAGGCATGACCTCTCTTTCATGCCCAAACAACTTCTTATTTGACACTTCCCTTCATTAGCGGACTTAGTGCTCATTTTTGGACTAAAATGACTAATGAATGGAAAGGTAATTAAAAGAGGTAATAAAATTGGAGCTAAAATGGAACAAGATAATAATATCAACTTGGGTTCAATCAGACGTTAATTGAGCTCATCGAGTCTTGAGTCATGTCATACTTGTTAGTGATGACAACGATCCAAGATTCGAGGTCAACCACTTCCCTTGATCAAGCATGATAGGGAGGGGTTTTGTTGTCTTTTTTTTTTTAGCTTCATTTATTTAGAGCTTCGTTTTCATCTGAATAGAGTTGGGTTTCAGCTTTATCTGAGTTTCATTCGTGTTTGTCTTGTCTTCTAGCTTTGAGGTAGGGATCCTCTGTACTCTTTTATGATTTTTAACTTAGCTATTTGTTTTTATAAAATAATCTTGTGGTTTTGGAGGATTTTGAACAAACTTAGGGTTTTGGTTTAAAATCAAAAGAGGGTTTTTCAAATGGATGTATTGAAAATGGTTGTGGGAGCAAAAATGAGGTTGAGTTGTGATAAAATTATTGTTTTAATACTTGGAATGGATTTTGGAAGAAAAATGGGGTTTTCCCTAAATGTCTCAAATGTTTATTGTGTATAAATAAATGGAATTGATGTTGGAAATGTAAAATTGAATGGATATTGATATGGATGGTGGAGTTGGATATGTATTATCACTTACATCTTGAAATTTTGAAAGTTTATCCGTATTAGAGATTTTATATCTGTTTAGAAATATCTGTTTTGGGCTATCGGTGGAGGATAGCTATAATTGTTATAGAAATTGCATGAGGATTAGGTGAATTGAAACTAATTTATCATCCATTTGCATTGAACATTATCACATCTTGATACATTGTACATGTATAACGTTTTGGAGAAAAATGGGTGAATCTAGAAAGGGGATGTATTCCATTGAATTAAGTTGGCTTGTGTGTCTAGGGTGAAAATCTTGAAAACTGCGCATATACATGGGTTTCGATTCTCGCGGATGAAAATCCATGAAATGGTGGAAGTAGTGCTTGTATAGCCTACATTTACATGGGTGCTGGTTACGGTTTCCCATAAACGAAATATCCGTGAAAGCTTGTATAGCCTACCTCTCTTTTGATTTTAAACCAAAACCCTAGGTTTGTTCAAAATCTCCTCAAGTTTCAATATTTCTTACACATCAACAAATAACTAAGTTAAAACTCATAGAAGAGTGTAGAAAGTTCCTACCTCGAAGCTAGAGATCAAGGAGAGAGTGGAGTAACCTCAAATGAACCGAAACCAACTTTTGTTCCGATGAAAAGAGAGTCCACCGCATGCTCTACCTTTTTAACAAAGGCACATAGGTGGAGAAACCACTAGATCTAGATGAGAATGTAGAGAGAATGTAGGTTTTAGAGAGAGAGGGTCTCAACTTTTGGGTTTTGAGAGAAAAGATATGAAGAGGTGATGTATAAAGTCACTTTCACAAACTGATATATGCACAGTCCGTTCGAGCACAAGAAGTGACACTCGAGTGTCAGGCACACTAAGTTGTTCAACTCGAGCGTAAAAAGTGCTGCTTGAGCGCAGAATGCACACTCCTAGAAGTTTTTCAGACAATAGACCAACGCTTGAGCGCAAGAAAGGCTGCTCGAGCTGAGCCCGCTTGAGCAGAGAAGGAACCGCTCAAGCGCAGATGTAGACACCTCATTTTTGACCGCCCTTAGGACTTGGACGCCACCGATTGATCACCCAATGATGAAAGTTTTCCGTAGTATGAACGTTCGATTTCCTCAGCAAAGAGCCCCTGTTTTGAGCCTCTTAGGACTATTTTTATCTGTTAGTTTCATTTATGCTTTATATAGTATGCTTGTAGTGTAATAGTCTTCATAGGTTTGGTATTTTAGGCATCAGACACCAACCTATTTGAGTTGATAGCATTTATTTCAAGCTTTCCATACTTGTGTTCATGGCATAAACACCTCTGCATCCTCCCTCATTTATTGGCTTTTTTTTTTTAATCTCTTTGAGGGTTGCTTCAACCGAGTATTGTTTAAGCTTGAGGAAGAGGTCACTCCATGATTAATGGTTTAATCCCATCGAGGGTTCATTACCAAAGGCATGACCTCTCTTTCATGCCCAAACAACTTCTTATTTGACACTTCCCTTCATTAGCGGACTTAGTGCTCATTTTTGGACTAAAATGACTAATGAATGGAAAGGTAATTAAAAGAGGTAATAAAATTGGAGCTAAAATGGAACAAGATAATAATATCAACTTGGGTTCAATCAGACGTTAATTGAGCTCATCGAGTCTTGAGTCATGTCATACTTGTTAGTGATGACAACGATCCAAGATTCGAGGTCAACCACTTCCCTTGATCAAGCATGATAGGGAGGGGTTTTGTTGTCTTTTTTTTTTTAGCTTCATTTATTAAGCTTTTGTCCCTTGATCCACAAATCATCACACAATGAATTTGTGTCAATTGATGGTTTGTGAACCAAGCCTACCCCTTCCTTTGATCTATTTAAATGATAAGGAGAGGTAGGGTGGACAAACATCCCCTGAAAATACTCTGTTTGTGCTTTGTTTCATATTTGTTGCAGCAAGGCAGTACCAAACATTTGTGGCCGGCCGGCCACTTTTACTGTATGGCTAGCCACCACTTCTGGCCGGCCGGCCACTTTTTTTAGCTAGACAGTGTCATATTTTCTGCAAAACAGAGCAGAGGTTAAGGTGAAAAACAATGTAATTTTTTGACTGCAAAACAGAAACATTTGGCAGCCAAACAGAGGACATTTCGAGTGGAAACTCCGCATTCATGCATGGGCCATCCCTCACTTCCCGGGACTTATTTAATTATGTTTAGTGG
Source organism: Camellia sinensis (assembly GCF_004153795.1). Lineage (NCBI taxonomy): Eukaryota > Viridiplantae > Streptophyta > Magnoliopsida > Ericales > Theaceae > Camellia > Camellia sinensis. The sequence goes on along the minus strand of NW_021027216.1, from coordinate 611,722 downwards.
TAGACTTGTAATAATTAATTACTTAGCTAATTAATTCTTTCTTATAACTAATTGGCTAGTTAGTTAGAGTAGCTAAGTAATCTTGGTGATGCAATTAATTAGTTGGATAAATTAATTAATTTTGTGTTGTAATGCTTTAATTAGCTAGAATAATTAGTTAAAATTGGCGTTGTAATAATGAGTTAATTAGCTTAGCTAAATCATTCATTCGAACCTTCTTGTGCGAGGGCAAATATGTAATAACGTGTGTATGTCTTCCAACCCCTGTTTTTTTTCCCTTTCATTTTTTTGCTTACAATGGATAGCCTAGAACATCATGCTTCTTTTAACACTTCCCATGTTTGCATCCATTTGTCTCGTATGCATACGAGGCTCGGCTCATCATTCTAAACAAACACTATTGTATATTACTTCTTTGAAAACGTGCTTAAACCGCATGCTATCAAAATCAACTCACATGTCATGTTAGTAGCCGAGCCTATTAAATTACATATTGCATGTGTTGCATTAGTCATTTGAATAGTTAAGATCATGCATTCTTTTCTAACTATTTTTACTTGCTTTGGCTCACCTCGGAGTACTAGGTGAGCGTTTTTGCTTTAGCATATCGCACGCGTGTGATTGTTGCCACATCAAGCATGATTACCATGAGGCCAATTTCTTAAGTGATATACTTGTTTGAATGCCTGTGGATGAAGGCTAATTGCTTAAATTGGGACAATTTGATCAATGTACATATGAGATCACTTTTTTTTTTCAAGTGGTACATATTCAAACAATTTTCAAACAAACATGAAATCGAAGTGTTCCAACTTTCACAAATTAGTCTATACTCGTCTGCAACACATAGTAAAGTTAGACTAATAAATGGAACAAGAGCATATAAGGTAAATAAGAATCACATCATGATTAGTAGAGGCCGATCTTTGATTGGACGAGTGGGGTGCTCAATTCATGACCTTCCCCTCTCATTCCTAAGTTTCCGAGCCGAGACACTTTGGTGATAATGGGTAAGTGGCCTTTGGCACGAGTCTCAGGTTTTCTAAATGTTTCAAAAACATTTAGGTGGCGACTCTGTATCTGGTAATGAAGTCTATTTTTGGCATTTTGATTCAAAATTGATTTTCCAAAGGATTTGCCGGATTTGGACTCATTAGTGTTTATCTATTTCACATTGCACTTGTGAAGTCAGATTCAGAACCACAGGAATCCAAACTGTAGGGCTAGTCGTATCCAAAAGGAGCATAAAAAGCAAGCCACAGTTTCCGATGACTCTGCTGGGAAAATTAGAGAACTTGACTCAAACTTTATGATGTAATTTTTTTATCTACACATATATGTTCTTTACACTGCATTTGCATTGGTTCTTTAAGTCACTGTGTTTGCCATCTGCTATTTCTGGACGGTTTGCTGGAGGCTTGCCTAAAAGCTTGGCAAAAGGCTGACCAGTCGTGGGCCTTGCCACGTTGGGAACACAACCCTTTGTAGACACCCCATTTTTGACCGACCTTAAGACTCAGACGTCACTAACTGAGCACTCGGTGATGTTGCATATTGTGCTCGGTTCGGGACCGCTTAACTACCTTCGTTTGCTCCGATTTTTGGCACACACCTTGTTTCCTCTCCTTAGAGGGACACTGTGGCCCAAGAGACCACCTTCGTGGTCGCACGCCACTTTCGATGCTTAATAGTCAGTTTTCGGGGCCCTCGGCTGCGCGTTTTGGCCCCTGAACCTTCGTTTCGCATAGGTGTGGGTTCATTTTTGGCATGGACCCTAGTTTCATTGTTAGGAAGGTGGTAGTAGGGTGGGAGACCACATTTTCTTCTTAGAGACCACCTTTCCCCGGTCGGCCGGTTTTCTTGACAGGTAGGTGGTCTCCCTCACTTTTGAGCCACATTTTCTGGTCTCCCATACCACCACTGAGTTGCATTCATCTGGGAGACCACCAATATGGGCTGGCCGACCACCTTTTGATCTTGACCCTTTTGAACCTGGTCGGCCGACCACCTGAACTAGTCGGGCAGCCATCTGCTTTTTCCTCTCTCTGAGTGTGTTCCAGCTATGCCAGCTGGGAGGCATTTGGTGCATCCTCCATACACGTGTATGGAGGATGTTTGGCCTATCTTTTAAGCTTCTTTGAGAAGCTTTAGACCTTCTCCTCTATAAAGGAAGGGCCTCCCCTTCTTGGCTTTGTCTAAGTCTTCGGCCTTGTCAAAAATGGGTTGTCCCTGGGCTTTGACATTCACTCCCGTCACTTATGACTTTCGAGTTCTGTCAAAGAGGGGACAACTGTAGACACCCCATTTTTGACCGACCTTAAGACTCAGACGTCACCAACTGAGCGCTCGGTGATGTTGCATATTGTGCTCGTTCTGAAGTTGCAAAGTCTCGGCTGAGAGCCTTGCCTTCGGGCTTCGGAACCTTTTCGTGCCTTGCCTCGGTTTGCGAACCAAGTCCTGTTTTCTCTTCTTGGAGGGAGGGAGAGGTCTCGTAGACCATCTCTCAGTGGCCGTAGGCTACGTTTCGTGGTCGTAGGCCATTTTTCCCGTTTGGAGACCAGTTTCTAATTTTTGGAGCCGTCGGCCGTGTGCCTCAGTTCGGGACCTCTTAACTACCTCCGTTTGCTCCGATTTTTGGCACACACCTTGTTTCCTCTCCTTAGAGGGACACTGTGGCCCAGGAGACCACCTTCATGGTTGCACACCACTTTTGATGCTTAATAGTCAGTTTTCGGGGCCCCCGGGCGCGCGTTTTCGCCCCCGAACCTTCGTTTCGCATCGGTGTGGGTTCATTTTTTGCATGGACTCTAGTTTCATTGTTGGGAAGGTGGTAGTAGGGTGGGAGACCACATTTTCTTCTTAGAGACCACCTTTCCCCGGTCGGCCGGTTTTCTTGACAAGTAGGTGGTCTCCCTCACTTTTGAGCCACATTTTCTGGTCTCCCATACCACCACTGAGTTGCATTCACCTGGGAGACCACCAATATGGGCTGGCCGACCACCTTTTGAGCTTGACCCTTTTGAACCTGGTCGGCCGACCAGGGGGCATGGTCGGCCGACCACCTGAACTGGTCGGGTAGCCATCTGCTTTTTCCTCTCTCTAAGTGTGTTCTAGTGTGTTCCAGCTGTGTTCCAGATGTTTGGCCTAGATTTTAAGCTTCTTTGAGAAGCTTTGGACCTTCTCCTCTATAAAGGAAGGGCCTCCCCTCCTTGGCCTTGGTTCATAAAAGTGTTGGAGCATACATGCATAGATCTCCCTCTTGTATCTCTATATTGCCTCCAAAACTTCATAGTTCTTGGCCTATCACACACCAACCCTTAGCTTAACCTTTCCACCATCCATCCAAGCACCTTGGAGCTGTTTCTCAGAGGTTGAAAGGTTGCTACATTGGTCCAGAAGTTGCTAGAGGTCTGCTCTACAAGGGTAACTCTCTATTTCCCTCTTTATAGCACTATTTTGCTTCATCTTTTAGCCTAGTTTGAAAGCATATTTAGGCTTTGTCATAAACTGAAAAAAGTCTTTTTTTGAGCTTCTAAACATGTTTGTTTAAGGTCTTTTTTCTGTTGGGGGTCATCCACCCCCTTGCATGCTTGTTTTCATCTTGTTTTGAGCCATGTATCTAGGCCTTCGTATTGTGCTTTGTTTGACCTTTTAGCCACTAAAATCCAGTGGATTTTTAGTGACTAACATGTTGTTTTGAGCCTCAAAATCAGAGAGGGGTGACCCTCTCACCCCTTATTTTGTTTACTAGCTTTGTTGGCCTTACAAAGGAGCCCCTATTTGCATGTTTCAAAGCCATGCTCCAGGCCATTTTTGATGAGTTTTGTGACCTGCATGACCCTTGTCCAGAGGTGGTTTTACCATGTTGAATGTCTATTATGCATGTGTAGAGTAATCCTCTTCAAGGCCTTTCGAAGGGGCCTTTATTTGCATGCTTCCTAGACTCATTTCAGGCCCATTTCAGTGAGTTTTAGGGCCATCATAACCTCTGACCAGAGGTGGTTTTGCCATGTTGAAGGTCTATTATGCATGTGTAGAATAACCCCCTTATTGGCCTTTCAAAGGGACACATCATTCTTGCATGCATTGACTGAGTTTCAGTGGGTTTTTGGGTGTTATTTGGCATGGCATACTTCTGTTTTTTGGCTGGTTTGGTGACCTCTCATGTGCTTCATATAGTTGTAGTGCAAATCATGGTTCACTGGCTTGTTTGGCATGGTGTTTTGGCCATCTTTCTTAGCACTTTTTGGCCATGCCTTAAACTGATTTTATGCATATTTTGGATTGCCTTAGCTCTGTTTTTGGGTCTCATGGTCGAATGATGCTTGTTTTGCGTGCTTGTAGTTCAATATCCATGCTTAAATTTGAGTTTCGAGGTCCATTGCATGCATATACTGAGGTGTTTTCATGTTTTGGGGCCATTTCACATCATATTTTAGAGCTTATATGCATGTCATATTCCCATGATTTCCACTCTTTAAGTGCATTAGAGAGTTGGGCTTGTATGCCTCATTTACCGACCATTGCATGGGCTTCATTCGAATGCATTCCGAGCCATCATTTTAGACCAATGGCCCACTTTTTAGGACCAAAACAATCTTGATCAAAAGATTTTAGACTTGAAACCCTCTCTTTCAAAATGTTTTCAAAATAAAGTTCTACGATGTCCGACGCTCGCATTTTGTTAAAAGTCGCGCTTTTCGGTAAATCGAGCAAGGGCAAAGTGGAAATGAATGAAAGAGAGATGAGATCTTTGAAAAATATTTCAAAACACCTTGTTCG